>VDFB02202668.1:0-11157 GCA_007258455.2 Sequoia sempervirens | reverse complement strand
AAAATTCAAATAGCGATGTCTGACGTATTTAAAAATTCAAATTGGAAATTGTGTCGCTAGATAAGCTAGCATCGCGATTTAGCTTCTAGACTGACCTATCCCTATTTTCCTTCGATTGGGGCATCTAAAAAATTAGAAAAAAATGTATTTTTTGATTTGGGCAGCATTTTTTATCCAAAAAGCATTATTCTTTGAACCGAAGCAGCACGTACCTTGCTTCAAAGAGGGGCAAAATGTAGAAACTAAAAAATGTCCTAATTGATGTCATATATTTAAATCAGATTTACTAACATCATTTTCTCTTTAATCTATCCTCTTTTTGCTTAAATAATTTAATTAACCTAGCTAATTAATTAATTGCATCATTTCCATCTATTTGGCCTAATTAATTAAATTAGGTTAATTCATCTCTTTTTGCACTAACACCTCATCTAATTAAATTAAATAAATCAAAATATTTAATTTAATCTCCTAAGTCATCTTATTTAATTAGATAACCTTAAGTTATTTAATTAAATATCATTTCACCCCTCCCCTATTTATTAAAATCATTTAATTTAATAAATATCTCTAAATTCTTCAAATTCCCTAATTGCATAAATTAAACCTTGTTTAATTAACAATTAAACTAATTTTCTTCTAAGAAAGGGAATATTCCCATGGAATATTCCTTATCCTCCTTTTTGCACAAATAAAACTTTGTTTTAATTTGTAAATTACCTCTTTCCTCACCCAAAAGGAATATTCTCTCTCCTCCAATCAACTCACTTAGTTTCAAATGCAAGTTAACCTTTAACCTCTTTAGCAAGTTATCTTTGACCTGTGTGAGTAGGTCAAAAGTGTGTTTGTTTGAGGCAAGGGTGAGCCCTTGATTAACTTTCATCATGCATTCTCATCTGTTGATGAGAATCCATGATCCATGCCTCTCATCCCTTTCATCTTGAACCGTTGATTAAGCTTTTTGATATCAACCATTCATTCCTCATTTGCTCTCTTATAAATAGGTCACTATTAGGAGACAAATGGATCCATCTTTTGTAGAGAAAACTTATGTTGTTGAATTCACTCACATACACACTCATATTTTACTTTTTAGCTTGTTTTAGTTTATTTTCATTACATAACAGCTTAGAGCATCCATTAATGGCTTCCATGCATCCATCTTAGCTTGTATAGGAATTATGGTTTTCATCTTTTAGCATAATTTTAGCTTAGATTAGCTTAGAAATAGCATAATTAGATAATTTGTAGCATAAAATCATGGTAACTTTGCTTGCATCATGTTCATTTTTAGCATAATATAGGTTTGCATACATCAATCACTATGGTTTCATCGATTCTCTTCCATAGAATTGACTGAAATAGGCTCACTAATCATAGGATTGGGAAAGGGTCATTGTTCCACATCAACACGACACTAATTCCATAGCAAGATAAGTTTCAGATGGATTAGAGTAGATGTCTTGAAAGCTTTCATGATTTAGTATGTTAGGTTTTGATGAAATTTTTAGTTTTAAATTTATTTTATTGATCTTGTTGACATTTGAGTATTGGTGGCTCCGTTATGCTTCGGTTCTTCATGAATCAAGCGTAATTCGGCCAATACCGGTATTTTCACATCACAAATATAATAGAAGATAATGTGATTTTTAGACTCCCAGACTCATCCTTTATAGGAAAAGCATTACAGTGGTATGGAGTTTGGCAACCTAACTCTATTCACAATTGGGATGAGTTAGATGAAAATCTATGTAAACACTTTGAGGACAAAAGTGATTATTTGTCTCTAGTAGAGCAGTTGATTACTATCAAAAGGTCGCCTCAAGAATTCATGAGTGACTTCAATTAAAAATTTCAAAAGACTTGGGATAGAATCCCTATCTTAGTGAAACCTTCCCCAAAATATTATTTCCTATATTTCTTAAGGGCTCTTAATAGCGATATAGTTATTATGATTCAATCTATGGGAGGATTCACCATACCAAGAGCATATGACCTTGCTATAAGGGAAAAAAATTGTTTTATATAGGCCAAGAAAATAGTTCCTAGGCCACCAATGTCCCTATTTCTAGAGCTTCCTCAATATCCCACATTGGCTCCTATCCCAATGAGATCTATAAGTCAACCCTCTATTTATGCTTCTCCTTCAAATGAATTGCATGAAGTTAAGGGCTTGTTGCAGAATTTTTGGAATGAGTTAGTGACAATTAAAAGGACAAAAGCTCAAATTAATAGGCCCTATCAGTATTAGAATCAAAATTATCAACAAAAAAAAAACCTTATCAAGGGAAAAATCAATGGAATCATGCTAAGCCCTTGACTAGGATAAATCTATCAACACTTCTAAAGCTATGATCTCAGTTTAGAACAATCTAGCCCAAGAGAAAGAATGGTGTTACACATGTGAGAAGCCTCATAATCAAAATGATTACCAAAATGGAGAGTTTTTACAAACTCCAGTGGTCCATAATGAAGCCTCCACCTCAGGGCAACAATTCAATGCAAACCAAACAACTGCTAGCAAGAAGGATCACTTGCATGAAGAATCTCCATTGGACAGTTGGCACTAAGAATAATTTTGTGGTGTAAATTAGGTAGTTGCTAACATAATAGCCCAAAATACAAGATCAAAGAAAAGGGCAGTAGGTTAGGCATCACCTTCCATAGTCGCAACTCAAGCACCTCAATAGGCTACAATTGTTGGGACTACAAGTAGAATAGTTGTTCCATAATCAAATCAACCTACTGATAGAGGAAAGAAACTGTAACTTATGAAAAAGGAAACCCTAAGTTTAATATGCAAAGCCTACAATAAATATACTTCCTTTTCAAAGGAACATTAGAACACAAATCAACAAAGTGAATAGATTGACATTCAAACATGAAGGTGAGTCAACCAAACCTATATTTGGATTGGAACTTATTTGGAATGATTAAACTAATTGAACTATAGATATGACCTAATTTGATAAATGGAATCTTTTGAAAAAAAACTACGGCTAGATCTGAGAAGTACTAGAGATTATGCACTTATCATAAAAATTTGGGTCTAGCATGCATAAAGGGAGGGTGATCCCACAACAGTGGTTTACAATTCTTGGCCAAATTGGACACTGAAATATTTTTTTTTAACTAAATCTTCACTTTTGGGCACCTATAGCGGCTAAACCATGAGGAATTTGAAGATGATGAAAACTAGAGTTTCGTGATATTTTTTCTGTAGATTATAAATATATTTTTTTCAAAAAATTTGAAATCATATTGCACTTCTTTTTCCATCTCCCATGAAAACTGGTTTTTTTAGAAAAATAGCATTTTTAAAAAGTGACGCACACCGTATAATGCATAACTTTTTTTCCGTGAAGGATAAAATTATAATTTTCTCAAATTTAGATTTTTAACTCTAACATCGAGTGCTTCCACTTGGTTGGATAGTTTTTTATTGAATATTTTTCTTTAATCAAGTTTTGAGGAGTCAAACCCGATTACAATTTAGACATAGTGCGACGTATAGCGTGTAACTTTTTTTTGTACAGCCGTATCAAAGTAAAAAAAAAATTTGGATTAAGGACTTCAATATCTGGGTGATCATATTTTCAAAATTTTCTTTTGATAATCGTCTATTTTTCCACATGTGAGAACAGGCTTGATTTTTAATAGTGAAAACCTACATTCGAAATAAAAATAAATATAATATAAAAATTAAAATTTATTTAAAATTATACTTTTGGGAAGCTTATAATAAGGACTACATACTTGAAAAATAAATTTTAAATGAATTCATTTGATCCCCAAAGTTAAAAAATGGTGGTTTTATCAACATTTTGATAGGTGTTAAAGGAGACTTATAGGTATGGTTTAAAACTAGCGGGGTTCTATCCAAGGGGGTTTGATTTAAGGTAGTTTGATTAAACCATCCTCAATTGGAATGCTTTAAATGGAACTTTTAAAGGCTTAAATCATTATATTTTCTAAAAATATGTGATTTAAGCAAAAATCAAAATCTCCCAGAAATTGTAAACCAGCTTTATGGGATCACCGGGGACTCAGTCTCCCAAGAGCATATGGGTCATTGTAGGCCTTTCCAAAACTTCAAAACTTTATCTAGCTCTTTGTTTGTTCTCTATTTCCTGCCCTGCAAACCTTTCATCTTTAGATCTATACTTTCAATAAATCTACAAAAGAGATGATTTGGGGTGGCCATATGGGAATTTTCCTTAGTCATACCCCTATTTTGGTATTTAAACCTCCACAAATAGTCAAAGATCTAATAAAATATAGTGTGTGAACCCTAACCTTATGTGTGTCTAAGTTTGTTATGATCTAAAATGGAAAGAAATCCTACTCAAGTGTGTTAGAGAGATTCCTATATGAGAATGAAAAGATCTAATTACAGAGAAGCCAAACTGCTAGAGTAATAAATTCATCACCTAATTAATTAATTAATCATTAATTAATTGGGTCACTTTATGCTTTATTACACTTAAGCTAAACTTAGGAGTGCTTTTATTTCATTATTTGCTTTAATTAATTAGTTGCATTTTGCATGATTAAAGCTTCTAATATTAGAATATATGTTGTCTCATTCATTCCTATGAGGACACTTGTCATGTTCTAATCTAACCCTAATCTAGGGTTAGCTTTCATCCTTTTCATTAGGATTGATTCATTGTAATTATTAATCAATTTTGTATGACAACATATTCACAAAAGTTGTTCACATAATCCAGGTTATTTGCATCAATACAATTATTAGGTTATTGAGCACAATCTCACTTTTGATCTTCTCTATTGTGATAAGTAATTTCTTGCAAATGTTTCATGTGAGCTATGGATTAAATCAATCAATTACAACATGGTATCAGAGCTCATATTTGCAACCCCCTATTCAATTTTTGGAGGGATTTGACCTTGAGATATTTTTTGGTGCATCCTAGAGCTAAATGGATGTTACCATCATGTCTGGAGCAGCCAAAAACCTTAAGATCATCTGTCATTTTGCTCAAATCTGAGCAGTTGCAACGAATGGAAAAAAAAATTAGAGGCACATAGATCTATAAAGATCTGGGTGCCTCAATTTTCATGCACAATAGGTACATGGGTTATTATTCTAGTTTTTAAAAGTTTCCCATAGATCAAAAAAATTTCAGGTTTTTTATAATATTTTTTTTCTATAAATCAAAAAAATTGTTAGAATTTTTTGAGAAAAAAAAGGGGAAAAAAGGAGCATTTATTGCTCTACGCAGGGGTTTGCACCCTGCATAGGTAGACTGTACCCTGCATCGGTCTTTGGATAGGGCAGGCCCCACAAATTGCTAGCCGCATTCTCCCCAACTGCTAGCTTCTTCAAATCTCCGATGGGCAAGCAAAACCACCGACCGACTTTAACAAATCAGGCAGCTTCATTCAAAATGGGCAGAGGCAAAAGGTCAACCACTGGCGGCGCTTCCAAACCTGCCGCCAGCCATCTAGAATTAGAATCTTTCAAGATTCCATCAGTATCTGCTTCATATTCCAGGAGAATATGGGGCAAACACACTTTTCCAACAACTAGTTTTTTTTCCCAACAAGGGATATTTTCTTTGCATTCGACGACCATCAAATTTAATGGTGGGTTTTGCTAACGTCACGCTAACGTCAGTAGTCGTACGACCCTCTTTACCCCCTCCTAGCCTTGATTTTCCTTAAAGGAGCACTTTTTTTCTTTTTGGCATAACTTGGGCATACGGTGTCAAAATTGGGCAAACGAGATATTGTCGAAAAGAATGTTCTGCAAACTTTCCAGTGGTATAGGTCTCATAATCAGATTTTTCCAATAGTTCATATTATTCTTAGTCAAAGTCAGATCTTCATTTTGTGCTTATGAGCTCGTAACTTTTTGCTTGTATCTTCAATTTTCTTGATCCAAGTGGCATTGGAAAGGTATTTCAAAGCTCTTCAGATCTATAAATGCATGTTTTCTAGAATTTTCCCCAGGTACATTTTAATCAGTATTTTGTGTTTTCACACTTTTCTTAATTACTTGGACATCTTAGTACCTAGAAAGGATTTGTTTGCGTGAGATGGGATCATTTGATTTTCTTTATCAGTATTGATGGTTATAGTCTAATTTTTTTTCATTCGAGTGAGTATCATGCGTTTTTCTATTCATCATTTTGTGATCAACTTGGACAAGGACAATTATGATTCTGGGTGAAATGGCATCTTGACACATCTCACGTGGATTGATATTTTTCTTTATCTATATGGACTCATTCCTACACCAGACACACCAGGGAGTTTTTCAGCGTGGGGCAACATCGTAGATCATATTGTAGGGGTTATATGTTCTAGTGTTGATCTTGACAAGTTATGTATGTTGTATCAGACATTGAATGTCCCCACATACTTTGGACACAACTTTGGGAGCTCCGTGGAGACCCTCATATCTCTCCATACCCAGAGGATCCTGCTACAGATTGTCTCATTCCTCTTGTAGATGTAGATTCCATACCCTTTGATGAAGATACTTTAGAGGAGCTTGAGTATATCATAGGTCTTGCATGTTCTAATGGTTCAGAGACTTGCATTCATACTCCCACTCTTCAGATCGAGACTACATCAACATCTCCTATTGTTCTTGATTAGTTTGACATCACCACATCCTTGGCCCCTATTGATTAAGTTCAACAAGACATCATACATCTTCTAGACATAGCTACTTGGGATTCGTATCTCACAAACATATCATCCTTGTTTGTAGAGTCCTATATTGTAGATATGGAGGATCATTTGATGACATTCATCTCCTCTTTGTTGACCTCCACATCATCGCTATTGGCCCACCATCTTCATCAGCTTTGCAACTTTTTCTACATCAATCTTCACAGGATCTTGGTTCGTCATCATCGCTTTCCGACATGTGGATATGTGAGCAGTTTTTAGAGGCACACATCTTGAGACATATTGGTTCATCACTCTTCACAAGTTTTCTTCGACGTCGTCCTTTGGATCTATTTCTTCCCAAGGGGAGGAATGTTATTTTTTGCTTTAGGATCTCTTTCTGGATTCTACATCAGACATCTACCATTGCGACAGGAGTTTCTTCATTATGGGGGGCCTTTTAGTCTCTTTCTATCTCTCCTATGGAGACCATTGTATATGTACTTATGTGATAGAAGTTTTCTTTGGGGGGTGTCATGTAATCTACCTTCTATCCTTCTTCTATTAGCGCATTACATTCTTTTCTTTTCTCTCTTTTGGAGGGGAGCTTTAGTCCCATGTGGTTTTCTCCCTTTCTCCAGTTATGAGAGTTTCATTTATGTACATGGGTACCTCATCAGCCGTTAGGGTGGGACTCATTCATGCATCCATTCATGTATTTCTTTATCATATTTTCGTTTCTCCCTATTTCATCTTAAGGGGGGGTGTTAGAGTAATAAAGTCATCATCTAATTAATTAATTAATCATTAATTAATTGGGTCACTTTATGCTTTATTACACTTAAGCTAAACTTAGGAGTGCTTTTATTTCATTATTTTCTTTAATTAATTAGTTTCATTTTGCATGATTAAAACTTCTAATATTAGAACATGTTGTCTCATTCATTCCTATGAGGACACTTGTCATGTTCTAATCTAACCCTAATCTAGGGTTATCTTTCATCCTTTTCATAAGGATTGATTCATTGTAATTATTAATCAATTATGTACGACAACATATTCACGAAAATTGTTCACATAATCCAAGTTATTTGCATCAACACAATTCTTAGGTTATTGAGCACAATCTCACTTTTGATCTTCTCTATTGTGATAGGTAATTGCTTGTAGGTGTTTCATGGGAGCTGTGGATTGAATCAGTCAATTACAACACAAACACCCTAAGTAAATATAAAATTCAATGATACCTTACTTTAGGCTGCAATAAGAATGAAGCTTGAAGATGAGAACACTTAGGAAACAATTCATTAGGTTGAGGGAAGTGGCCAAGTGCATCCCCTAAACCTAGAATCCATCATGTTCTTCCATAGGCATCAACCTTCAATCATGTGATAAATCTTGACCAAATATGTAAATATGCTTGAAAACCTACAAATTCAAATATGTATGACAAAATACACCTCTCAATCTTGCTTACATGAATTTTATCTCATTTTATCTAGTTTTAAAATGGTGAAAATACTAGGTATTTATAGGAATTTCTGTAATTTCCCAAATATTGGATCTTGAAAGCCGACATTTGAAATTTGAATATTAAAATGCCACCAAAATCACATTAAAAGTTAAGTCCTAGCTAAGAAGGGGGAACCATATGCCTATGGGCGTATGGGTCTTGGCCCATATTTCTTGGACATGGAATGTCGAGAGAAAAATAACAATTGGTTACATTTATTCAATGCTTGCAATTTGTTGGAAAATGATAAAAATAGGCCTTGAAATGCATAATAAAGGGAATTAGGGCCTATCTAGAAGATGGTGAAAATGTGTGAATGCAAGGGTCAATAAAATAGGTCCAAACCAAGTGTGAAATTGTACTATCACCTACAAGGGAGTATGCGGCCCTATAACATTACGTGTATATGCAAGCTAAAGTACTGAAAGTAAATCATGATACATAAAAAGGATAATCATATAGATATTATGATTCATTTATAAATGAGAGAATGAAGCCCTAGTGTAGCCATTTGCAAAATAACAATGTTAGGAACTGCATCCAACAAAAATGATTTGTTAGTTGTTCAAAATCATTTTATGCTTTCAAATAAACACATCAACTTATACAAAGAACCATATTCGAGGGTAGATATATGCCCCCTCAATTCTTTTTTCTTTATGGAGGTGGAATCAGGGTAGTAATCTAACCGCATTGAATTTCTATATTTAGTGATGGAAAATGCTTACGATAGTGTTATGAGATCACAACACCATCTATCAATAAACATTGAATATGATCGAGGATGGAACTATGAATCCAAAACAATGGAAAACATCAAAATTAGAGTTCACTAACCCCTATTATGGTGATTTGAAGTGTGCTATTAAGAGATTTCACCATATGTTAGTGCAAAATCACCTTTTTGACCATCAATTTCACATTTACTATTTGGAGATTCTGAGAGAGATACCTTCATGTAAAGGAGTGAAAATGTCAAGCCAATGACTATACGAGCCCCCAAGACTAGAGGTCTTGTGAGAAGAGGTTACGAAGGGCACCATCACACTAGCAGTGAGTTTCCTGTACCTACTCCTTGTGGTTTAACTTAATATTTTCTATTTTTTTTAAGCAATTTTTAAAATTCATGGAATGTATGTCCAAATTGGGTGACTATGTCCTCTTTGGGTGACCTTGTCCCAAAATGGCACCCCTATCCTAGAATGTGTTGGAAACACAAGGATAGACAACTGAGAGGGGGGTGAATCAGTTGTCACTGAATTTTAAACTTGTTCAACTTTATTAGCTTTTTTCACATATAAAATCAATAACCATGAAAGCATGAATGAAAAACACATTAGAAGCGCACATAACACCAATATTTTTACGTGGAAACCCTGTTAGGGGAAAAACCACCGTGGAGGTCAGTCCACAAGATTATACCTTGTTAAAAGTATAAGGAAATATGAATGGGGAATGCACATGCATTGAAGCACATTGCCTAGAGCTCACTGCTCAATTACAAAGGAAGACACATTGTCTTATAGAAAGGTTTTGATTATATCCATCATATTTTGAACTGAGAAAATAGCATCTCCTAATGCCTTATTACAGTTTTAGTTAAGCACATGAACACTTATTCACTTTTCTTCCTCTTATTCACTTTTCTTCACACTCTACTCTTTGTTTGAATGATTTGATCAATATTCACACGTAGGATTCACACACTTCACACTTTCACACTTGAATTCGAATAAACAATCACTCATATATATCCACCACAAGGAATTACATCACTATAAGTCGGCCACAAAGAAATAATAAAATGAATACAAACAGTTGGCCCAAAACAATAAATATTTTTCATGTGAATCAACCAAGGTCGGACACAACATAGTGAAGACCAAAGATAACATCCTCAAACATAAAATACCTGAATTAATTAGTCCTCGAAGATCCACAACACGCTTCAACACCTTGTCAGCCAAGAACATGAAAAACATGAACACTCAAGAAAATATTGGATCGTGAGCACAACGATCAATGCAAACATGAAACATAGATAGAGCACAATATAGAAACATCCAAAAACATCATGAATCACCAAAGAAGCATTCGCAACAACTGAACTTACTGAAATCACATGATCTTCATTCAGAACACAAATTGAAGTAACAAAAAAACTATCAGAATACAAATCTTCATAACTTGATCAAATATTCACACAGATCTTTGAAAATCGACATGGATAAACTAGATATACTCAAAAGAAACCCTTTAGTCCACAACCTCTAAACAACAATGTCGGATAAAGGGAATTTTATTAAATGATTAGACCAAGGGATGATTTAGGAAGAAGCGATGTTAGTAAGTCAGGATCAAATGCACGAATGTCAATTAGTATATTTTACGTGTCTACATTTTGCCCCTCTTTGAAGCAATGCACTCGTTGCATTGGTTCAAAGAATAACGATCTCGATCAAAGCCAAAAAATTTTGGTATTTTAAACTTGCCCCACTACGCATGGCGATAGAAAACATGCCATTATATGATGAGAAAAACATGCCATTATAATGCCCCCTCAAGAGATCAGATGAAAATTTCAATTTTTTGGGTGATCTCGTGAAAAAAAGTGACAAGGTGCCTGACAGGTCCGAAAGGTGTCCGGGAGGCTAAAAACGTGTCTAAACGCAATAAAACGATGAAAAAAAGGCCTCGAACAGACAAAAACAAGTTCGGGGGTCCAAAACCCTAGCAAGACAGCCAATTAGGGCTAAAAAACCCTAATTTTTAGGCTAAAAAGGGGCCCGAGGGGTCACTTTCAATTCATTTTCACACAACTTCGCTAGCAAACCTCGAGATTTGAGCTCTGACTTCCTAATGATATGGGGCAATGATAGCTTCCTCTGCACATTTCGGACTGAGTTTGGACCTACCAGCGGCCACCTGGCATCGGTGCCCCAGTATGTGACCCTAACTGAAGCTTCATTTTTTCATTTTAGTGCATTTATTACTGCTTTTAA
>VDFB02202666.1:0-20707 GCA_007258455.2 Sequoia sempervirens | reverse complement strand
GAGGCACCATTGTCCTTTCCGGTTGTCCTCGCTTCAGCCATCTGCAACATAACAAACATTTCATCAGCAATTAAATTTAATAAAATAAGGCATGATAGGGGCTGCAGTCGGATTCTAGAAGCTGCACACTTTCATGTTTGCAAACCTCAGCTTCTTCTCTTGAATATATTCGAATTCCGACACTTAGAACAGATTTCTAAGTGAACTCTGATGACTTTATTTTACTATCAGCAATCAGCAAGTTGAACTTCTTAACTTTGCACTTCAAACCAGCAATCAGCAATCTCACACTTTAGCAAGTTCGTACTTTTACTCCAAGGCGCCCTTCTTTTATTGGCAACTTAAACTAAGCTTAAACAAATTTGATTTCAGCCACTAGCAAGGTCGTACTTTTCAAGCTTTCAGCAATGGCGTACCTCTTTCAAGCAACTTCAATTGCAGCAAACACCTTTGTATTTTGACAATGGCGTACCTTTTTCAAGCTTCAAGACGTCTTCTTCAACTCTCAGCAAACTCAAGGCGCCTTCTCTCAGCACAAACTCAATTCCTCAGCAAAATTCGAACTCTTTCAAACTTCAGCAACTCACTTAGACTTAGCAAATTCGCCTTTCTCAGCTGTGAAAGTGAGTGAAAAACTTGCTCATTTTATAGCTAAAATTCAAATTCTAGAAGACGTTAATTTTAGCCAGTGCCATTAAACTCCACTACTCCACTTCAAGAATTCGAATTTTCCCTCTCTGGTGTTTCTGACACTTGTCTCCAGTCGTCGGGAATATTATTCTTCTAGAAACTTGACTTTGACTGGCGTTCTGGATTTTGCTTTCGAAAATTTGATTTAATTCATCTTCTTTTAACTCACCAGCCGGAGCTCTGTCACTTGAATTCGAATTTTTAACTTCATCATCTGCTCTGGAAAATTCATCTTCGAAGAGTTTAATCAAAATCATCTAGGCAATTCCCTTTAGATTCATCGTTCGAAGAAAATTCACTCTGAAAACTCATTTTATTCAAATTTGCCTTAGAGAATTTAAAATTCCCCCTTAGGAAAATCCACAATTCGAGCACTGATTAAATTCTTCACTGAAAAAGTGTCGGCGAAGCTTGAAAGATTTGGAAATCCATTCATCATCGCAAACGTCCAGTACCCAGAAGAAAATTTTCGTCAGAATGTCTCGAATTCATGGGTACCCAACGAACGGGTTCATTTAATTTTTCGAATTTTGAACCTTAGAAAAATATATTATTTCCATCATTTTAAACTCGTTCTTTGCCCGTGATCACTTTGTGTTGCTCTGACTTCTTGAAAAATTGAATCACCTTGCGTTATCATCATCTTTGACTCCATCACTGAGAAAAGTTGCTTGCCTCGGAAAATTTTATCATCTTAGTTCTAGGCATATTTTCAAGGAAAAAAAAATAATTTTCCTTAGAAAATATTTTAAAATCCTCCTGCACTTTTGAAAACTTTGCCTTAGAAAATTTTGTTGATTGCCAGTGGAGAGGAATTTTTTTTATCAACTTCATTCATTCCCGGCACGCCTTGTACATTTTATCTTCACTTCATCCATATCATTTCACACTTGGAAAATATTTATTCAAAAGCCCAACGCCTAGGCAAATTTTCAACACTTAGAAAATATTTTACTTTCTTCCCCTGAGGCGCCTAACACACTTCATTTTAATTTCAATGTCCTCAAGATTTTTTAAAATCACCTTATAACTCCCTTCAAACATTGGCGCATACTTCACTTAGCACTTTATTTTCAACGCCATGAAATATATTCTAACATATTCCAACGCCTTATAACTCCCTTCACACGCCTAGCAAAGCTTTCACTAAGGCCCACCACCTTGGGCGCCTTCTTAGTGTAAAGGAGGATAACGTCCACCTTTTACCACTTCTCACCACGTTTTGGTAAACTTTTCACCTTAATTACCACCTTTAATTACCTTTTACATTGAAACATGGGCGCATTTCCTTGTAGGAGGAGGATGAAACTTGCCACCACGCCTTGTGACCCTTCACCTTCTTTATTTCGTCTTGACATGCATGATTTGGGCGCATTTTACCCCCTAAGGAGGACGAGTTTGCAAGTTGGGCGCATTTTGCATGTGATGAAGGATAGAAACTTTGACTTCGTTGACCCTCTCCTACTTTGGGCGCATTTTGATGTGTGTGAAGGACGAACAATCTCCAACGTCCTTGGGTGACCTTTCAGCTTCCATGTTTTGTCCTTACATGGCCCAGTTTGGGCGCATTTTAGCCTTGGAGAAGGATGAACAATCTTTGACCACTTTGACTCCTTTGTGTTTTGGGCGCATTTTGCCCATGGTGGAGGATGGGCGCATTTTGATGTATGAGGCGGATTTCTCATACTTAGAAACTTTTTTCAACTTTTTCCTCTTTTCATCTTGGGCGCATTTGGACCCCTGAGCAGGACGAAAACCTTTGACTCTCTTTGACTTTCCTGCCTTGGGCGCATTTTGCCCTGGGTGGTGGATGAACTTCGTTTTCAAAAATTTTCCACGCCTCTAGCTGAGATGGGCGCATTTCCCTATGCCTGCTGGACGAGACTCCAGTCTTAGACAAATTTTATCATCTTTTGTCAGCTTACGTGCCCTGCTATTTATAGTAAGTTCTCTGAATTTGCGCCTCTGAATCTCGGATCAACTTGAAATTTTGAACGTAGCATCCTCACAACTTTATCAACTTGTCGGCACCGCCACTTTAGTCACCCTGCTATTTATAGCCTGTTTCTGAGGGTGGCTTACTATAAATAGTAAGCTCTTGTTTCTGATAGCTCCCAAGCTCCGATCGAGTTGAAATTTGAATGAGGCGACCCTCACCACGTGACCTTACTGCCGACACTGACGCATGCACTTGATTTACTATTTTTGGCATGTTTCCAATTTGACTTACTATAAATAGTAAGTGCTCCGTTTGACCCAAAAATTTCACCACAGATAGCTCAAGAACGCCGACCGCAGCAGCGGGTTTACACCGATTTCAAGATTTTGACTTTTGATGCCTATTTTAGGTTCAAGCCGAAACCCTAATTTGCATTGCATGATCAAAAGATTCTCGCTTTGTTCTCAAGCCGCAACATTGTGATTGCGGGTCTTAACCGCCTGAATCTACGTCGACATACCGCTAAAAATAGTAAGTTCCTTATCGAAAGGGAGAATCCTCACAGATGTCATACCATCAAGCTCTCGAAAAACCCATCAGAATCACCGACATGCAAAAGAAACCTCGCATGCAACCCTAAAATAGCCTCCTGCTAGTTGAATTTCCAAAGTATCGCCTCTGCCTTTGCATGTTATACCATCGCCAAGGTCTCGAAAACCCGTAAGGAATATCCGACATGCAAAGAAAATCTCTCGCATCCGACCCCTCGAATCGGGCCTCGAAGCCGAATCGCTAAAAATAGTAAGTTGTCCGCTTTTACTCAACAATTTGGTGCCGCACCATATACTGAATGTCAGGTGATGATTTGACCAAAAAATGCCGACAAATTGCCCAGAATTGCAGACTTACTAAAAATAGTAAGTACCTCGGAATTTGATGAAAACTGGCTGGAAGCCTGCTGGATGTCTGCTGACAACAATGTTAAGTTCAATTTTCAATCAAGCTCAATGACGGACACAACCCCCGAAAGACGGACACCAGAAAAGAGACAGAGACAGAGAGAGAGAGAGAAACCCAAGCCAAAAGACCGGAACAGAGCAAAATTAAGGGGGTCCCCATCTTGAATGGGGCGATGTGTGAAAAGGTCACAACAGGGAGCAAAGCCAGTGATTACCATTCCCTACTATAACCCAAAAAGGCACAAAGAGGAGATAGAGAAGGTTATTTGAGAGCTACCGGATATGGAGCACATTAGGCCTAGTTCGAGTCCCTTTGCTTCTTCTAGAGTGCTGGTTAAAAAGAAGGATGGGGCAATGAGGATGTGCATAGACTACCAAACACTCAATAAGAAAACAATTAAGAACTAGTATCCAATTCCTAGGATCATTGAGCTCATTGATGAACTTCATGGGGTAGTCTACTTTTCTAAGATTGAGCGTTGGTTTGGGTATCATCAGATTAGAGTGAGGGAGGAAGACATGCATAGGACAACCTTTATATGCCATTATGGGCATTACAAATTCTTGGCCATGCCCTTTGGATTGACCAACACCCTTGCCACATTCCAATCTTACATGAACTATGTAGTATGAATGATCTTTCCACAGTTCATTAAAATTAGATAAAAAGATTTTGGACATAGTTGAATCTAGAAATCTTTTTATCTAATGAACTATGTATTTAACAACTAGTTGCGGAAGTTTGTGCTTATGTTCTTTGATGATATCTTGATCTAGAACAAAACTTGGGAAGACCACCTTCAACATATTGATGAGGTTCTAGGTATTATGGAGGCATAGTCACTATTTTATGAGGCATAGTGTGAATTTAGAATAATAGAGGTTCTATACTTGGGACATGTAATTGGTGCTAGTGGAGTTAAGGTGGACCAAGAGAAGATTTAGGCTATCCTTGATTGGCCCCCACCAAAGACTATGACACATCTTAAAGGATTCCTTGGATTGTGTTGTTAATATTGGAGGTTGTGAAGGGGTTTTCATATTTAACTGTGCCCCTCATAGATCTAACTAGGAAGTAGCTAGGGAACATTCTCTTGGTTGGATTCAACCTAGTAGGTGTTTGACTGCCTTAAGGAGGTATTGAGCACTTGTCCTGTATTAGTCTTGATTTCTCTTAACCCTTTGTGCTAGAGTGTGATGCTTCAGGAGAGGGGATTGGACTCGTTCTTATGCAGAATAAGCACCTTGAGCCTTCAAAAGTGGAAAACTCAAAGATGTTGATAGGCATTATTCTACCTATGACAAGGAGATGTTTGCAATCATGCACACTTTGGCCAAATTTAGATAGCATCTAGTTGGGAGAAAGTATGTGGTGAGAATTGATCACAATAGCTTGAAGTACTTGGGAAAAAAAGACCTGAATGAATGGCAACAAAAGTGGGTAAGCAAGTTACAAGCTTATGGTTTTGATATTGAGTATGTCAAAGGGAAGAAAAATGTAGTAGTTGATGCTTTATCCAAGAAACCCACTTTCGTGCTATGTCAAAGATTTCAGCAGATTAGAAATCCCATCTTTTAGTTGAGTATTCTAAGAACACTTTTGCATGTGAAATTATGGATGGAAAATTTAGGATGATCGATACAAGGTAATTGATGGTATCATCTATTATAAGGACGAAATCTACTTGGTTCCTAAGTAAAAAATGAAGGAAAATATTCTCAAAGTTGTTCATGATACACCTCTAGCAGGTTATCAGTGCTACTTGAAAACTTACATGCAGGTTAGTGAGAGATTTGCTTGGAAGGGATTGAAGGATAATGTCCTTAGACACATTCAAGAGTGTGTAGTTTACCAACAAAACAAATCCGAGCACACTTTCTTAGTAGGTTTACTATAGCCCCTGCCTATCTTTGATCAAAAGTGGGAGAGTATATAAATGGATTTCATCATAGAGCTAGCCAAGGTGTAGAGTAGAAATTTCTTTTATGTTGTGGTGGATAGATTGACAAAGTACACACACTTCTATGCTATATCCTCCAAATAGAAGGCTCCGTAGGTGGTGAATTTGTTCTTCAGAGAGGTGTTTAGGCTCCATGGGTTGCCTAGAAACATTGTTAACGATCAGGACATAAAATTCCTCAATGTGTTTTGGTAGGAGCTTTTCCAATTAGCAAGTATAGAGTTGACACCGAGCACAAGTTATCACTCAAGGATAGATGGACAAAAATAAATAGTAAACAAGTGGGTTGAAGGATACCTAAGGAACTAAGTTATCGGTTCGGCCTATTCTGGCTCTTGGTACTGGTTCAAAACGGACCTGGTTCAAGCTACGGGTTCGGTACGATATTGGTCCGGACAAGGTCCGATAATTTCCCTGTGGGTTTGAGTTGGTTCATGCTGGACAAATTTGAGATGAATTTCAACAAATTTCCTCTATAAATTTAATATATATTAACGAATTTATGAGCCACAATCCCAGAGATACAATCTGTTGGGGTGAATTTTGGATGATCCATACCAGTCGAATTATGTTGTTTGTAATTGTAGCCTATTTGATGCCCAGAATGGCCAATCCAAGCTCTAAGGAGTTCACGCTAATATCCCTCTGCTTTGTTTTACTTGTTCTTCTTCTCAGTTGCACTAATATTGCCAATAGAGGTCTTGAGTGCATCGTGGCCCATATAAAAAATTGTTATCTATATTATAATATAAAGATTGCTACCTGAAAAGATTTTATTAATATTATATTATATATTAATTTTATTATTTATTAACAATTTAATATTAACTTTCTTTTATAATTTTATTGTCATATTATAATATTATACGTTATTAATATGGCTAATAAGTAATAATTGAATAAATATTATTATATGTTAAAAATATTTCAAATATATATATTATATCTAATATTCTTGATTTCCAGCTATAAATATGTATATATTTATGATTTTTATATGTTTTTGTATTAATGAACCCAAAATGAACCCAACCCCAAATTTTTTTATGGCTGAACCCACAAATTGAACCATTAAACTCGAACCCGAACTCAAAACCGAACCGGTAACTTAGCTAAGGAACAATGTGGTAGGACATCAAAAGGCTTGAGTCAAATGGGTTGTGTTTGGGAGAACTGTTGTACCCAAAACCAAAATTTTTGCTTCACTAAGGCATTTTGCTTAATTGAGTCTTAATCTTGTTAAAGTGATGTCAGAAGGTCGTTTTTGGGGTTTTTAAATATGGAGTTGGTGTCAGTATCATATTAGTCTGTTACTGAAGGAATTTGAGAAAAGTGGAAATCTGAAGGAAAATCGTTAAAATTTTTATATCTCTGGAGAAGGAAGCACATTCTCAAATGGGCGCCCTATCTTTTAGGGGCTCAGATCCAATTTTAGGGTTTGTCACCTCCAGCAGGCTTTTGTCCGACATCATGTCAGCTTCGTGATGAGCTATCAAGTTTGTCAAACGGACCTGTTTTGCTCGAGTTGTGGAAGATACAGCGCAAAACGAGAGGAGTTCCAGAATTGGCTTACACTGGTAAAAAGCGCAGCTTTTGGAAAGGGCGCCCTTGTTTTTGAGGTGTCAGATGAAGGCTTTTGACTAAATGCCACCTAGGATGTTCATCTCACATTTGTTTGAGCTTCGTGACGCATCCGTCAGTGGGTGAATCTGAGTTGTTGAAGTGCTAGAACCTGAGGTCAAACATAGGGTCAAATCTTGGTCAAAATATCAAGGAAATGAGCAAAAGAGCACTTTTTCAGAAAGGTGCCTGAGCTTTTCAAGCCTTTAATGCCTTCTTTTTGATGATCTTAGATATTTAATTTGTCCGTGTTACGTTCAGCTTTCCATTCCCTGTCTCCGTCAGATCAAAAGATGACTCAGCAGCTTGCAGTCGGGTTTTTAATGTTATTTTGATCAGTTCCAGAAATGGCTATCTTTGGGAGTAAAAGAGCAACTTTTGAAAAAGGTGCCCTTGATTTTCACCCCTCAAAAGATGTTTTCTGGAGAAGTGTGTCTTTGCAGTTGTCTTGCACAATAAGGTCAGCTCTGCAGTGAACTTGAGATTCAGTCCTGAAAGTTGGTAAATCAGAAGTTATGAAGGATTTATGTTTCCCTTCGTTCGAGATACAGATGTCAAAATTTGGCTAACACTGAGGAAAAGCGCAGCTTTTCAAAAGGGCGCTTGGATTTTTGAGCCTTCAGATGTTAGTTTTATGATGTTCTGTCTCAAGGTACCTTTTGATCAGTTTTTATCCTGCTCTGCGATGCACCTGTCAGCCAGCCAATCAGTGGAGTCAATCAGCCAAGGTCAGAGGATGAACAGAGGTTCCGAGAGACGTTCAAATCCAAATTTTTATGAAAATTGGTTAAGTCTGGAATTCGCCTTAAGAGGTCAAAGTTGAGTTTTCGAAATAAGTTGACAAGTGCGCCTTAACTTGAGTTCTAACTTCAGTTAGACTGAACGATTTTTGGGTTGTCATCTTTAGTTCACATATTGGCATGTTGAGTGATCTTTCAGTTTGCATGTCGGGTTAACTAGTTTGCATGTTCAGTTAACAATTTTGCATGTTGAGTTAACTTGATTGCATGTTCACTTAACTGAAGATTATGCTTGAAAGACAACTTAAGTTTGCATGCATAGTGAATTTTGCTTGAAATTATGAACACTTAGTGAAGTTGGCGCTTCATTGAATGTCAACTGGAGTTCTGAAAAGGGATGCCATATCTAATTAAAGAATGAAGCAAGATTTTGTGAAGTATGGCGAATTCATTGAATGTCAACCGAAGTTTCCAAAAGGGTCGCCATATTTAGGATATTTAGATGAAGCATAAGTGTGAAGTTGACGCATTTACCTTTGACTGTTAACTTCA
Organism: Sequoia sempervirens; assembly: GCA_007258455.2. Lineage (NCBI taxonomy): Eukaryota > Viridiplantae > Streptophyta > Pinopsida > Cupressales > Cupressaceae > Sequoia > Sequoia sempervirens. The sequence goes on along the minus strand of VDFB02202666.1, from coordinate 12,246 downwards.
GTTCTCAAAAGGGACGCCATAATTAGAATTATTAAGTGTGTGAATTGCATGCATTTTGAAGATGGCGAATTCAATAAGGAATGTTAGCTGAAGTCAAAATCGCATGATTGTTTTAAATAAATTTGCAACTGAAGTCTTGAAAGGGAAACCCTAAAGCATGGCGATTTATTTAGCATATTTAGTTTCAGTTAACTAAAATGAAGTCCAATCACAAGCTAAGCGCCATTTCTCAAGGATTAGTGCCTTTGTGCGAATTTCAAAGATGAAAGTCTATTTATTCAAGCATTGGCGTCCATTATTTCATCATCTTAAGCTTCAAAGTTTGTATTCTTCTTGAGCGACCAACAAGCTAAAGGTGTTACAGTTGTCAGAATTGAGCATTCTTCGTAGCAACGGATTCAGATTGTTCAGAGGAAGAAGATTCAAGACTTTATTTTCACTTTGCATGCAAGTTTTATCAAGTTCCTAAAGCAGATTGGCGAATTTTACAAAGCAGAACAAGCAAAACTTTCTATCTTCTGTCTTATTTCTTCTATTTCTCATCTTAGGTACTTTCTTCACATGTCAAAGAAATTCAACATATTTTCAGAGTTTGATCATCTAGGTTCGCATACTTCAGTATTTGCAGCAAAACCCACGTCTTAGATTTTTTCGAGAAAATTGCCCCGCAGCCTTCATTCTGAAGCTTTGTGCTCTTTTCCGAAGATTTCTTTGCATGTGGGCCAGAAACACATCTTTTTGAAAATCACATTATTTGGGTTTGTTCAAAATTCCGTTGTGCACAAAACCCATGTTCCAGATTTTCTCAAGAAAAATTGCTCCAGGAAGCTCTAAAAACCCCTGCAGTTCTCGACTGAAGAATCTTTGCATGTCAAGCTAAACGACGTGTTTTCGCAATTCTGACGTTGTGGGTTGTCTTAGAATCCTTTTCTAGACAAAACCCATGTCTCAGAATTTTTGGTGAAAATTATCCTCCAACAGGGTATTTTTAGCCTCACCAGGAGCCATTTTAGCTTTCTGAGAAAGATGTCAAAAGATAGCCGTGTTCACAGTCAACGGGCAAGTTTTTCAGAAGGTGGTTCAACTAGACTAAATTCAAGACCAAATCGGTCTTAATTTAGGTTTTCATCAGAGCAGCTGACAATGAAGCGTTAAGTTGCAAAAAGAACAGAGATCACTTCATTTACAGAGCCGCCAAAGTCACTTAGATACTGTGCCATTATCTTCATGAAGATGGTACCTACGCTGATCTCAAGGTTGTGCAAACTAAGTTCCAGAAGCATGTTCGTGGTATCTTGATGGAGATTCTGATGACATTTTCAATAATTTCAGCTAGTTTCAAGAAAGCGGCTGAAGGTGTCAGAGAATGCATGCAGGAGAGTGACAAAGAACTGAAGAAGCAGATTATTATTTTTGGACAGCGTCAAGGTGCCAGAAGACAAAGTAATTGATGAGTTCTTGGTCGAAGTGTTAGACCGAGATGACATGGAGTGATCTGCCAGTTGGAACCTGCAGTTAATTTCGAGGGTTGAGTCATGAGCAGCAATTAACTCGACTTTCAGTCTTGAGTTTACTTGCTGATTTCACACATGCTTATCTCTTCCTTGGAATTATCTTCACAAGAGTTAGGGTTAGGGTTTCCAGTTAACTGAGGGTAGTGTCCAGTTAACTTTGCTTTAAATAAGGATGTGCATGCTTGCACATTGTCCATTTAGGTTAAATGTATCGGTTAACTGATGGTAGCTTTCCAGTTAACTGTATAGTTTATTTTATTAGGGTTTAGTTATAAATGTTGCATGCATTGCAAGACTGTAGTTGACTCAAGGTGATTTTAGGGTTCCCTACACCTTTCGATGTCTATATAATAAGAGCTTTTGCTCATTTGTAATTAACTTTTGCTTGAGAGAGAAATATATGCTGCGCCTACCTTGCCCTCAATATTGCTCTTTGGTATTTGTTCATGTGTCTTTACTATTACGATTAATTGTTATGCCACATAGGGTTCATGCAATTGTAATGGTGAATTCTTTCTGTTTTGTGCATCTTTACCATTATGATCAATTGTTATGCCACATAGGGTTTCATGCGATTGTAATGATAAATTTTTTTTGTGAGTCTTTACTATTATGATCAATTGTTATGCCACATAGGGTTTCATGCGATTGTCATGGTAAATTCCTTCCATAGTTTAGATAAATCTGTTTCGTGCCTAATAAACTTGTTCAGATTGAGATAATAGTTGCGCCACCTTGCCTTCAAGTAGAGAATCTGCACTTGGTTATCGTGTGTTGTCGTGGACAATAAACTAATTCGGATTGAGATAATAGATGCGCCACCTTGCCTTCAAGTAGAGAATCCGTATCCAGTTTATCGTGTGATGTTGTTACCAATAAACTTGTCTAGATTAAGCTGATAGATGTGCCACCTTGCTTTCAAGTTGAGAATCTATACACGTTTATCGTCTAATAGTCAAACCCTGCTCCATTTCCTCATGCTCTGTTTTCTTGAAGAAATTGGATAGATTTAAAGTAGATAGCTTAGTTGTAGTTAATGATCTGCGAAACCAGAAAATCCTTAGCTGCAACGTTCTTGGTTTTCTTAACCTTGTGCCTCTTCCAGCTAAGACAAAAAGACAAGAGATAGTTTAGATTACTTTTCCCTTTTCAAGCATTTTTGTTAAGCACAACGAGGGAGCTTCCCCTCCTAATTTGAAGAGCACTCATTGCGTAGTGTGCATAGCTGTCCGTACAAACTCTTACTCCAGAGGTGTTAGTTTTGACGCCAACAGTAACATTGTTGTAACACCACTCATACATGAGCATAGGCATGACACCTTTCAAGGCCTTGTATTGGTATGATGCTACATCTTTTGTAGATTAAGTTATTATTGATTGTAGAGCACCACAGGCTAGTGATTGGATGTAGTAAAATAAAGATATTATGAGGGCTTTGAATGAAAATATCCAATGTGCTCATAACCAACAAAAGATGTACGTCGATAGGCATAGGACTGAGAGAACATTTGAGGTTGGGGAATTGGTGTTCTTGTGGTTGTAGCCTTATAGACAGTCCTCAATTAAAAGGAATGGTGCGGAAAATCTAAAACCTAGGTTTTATTGACTCTACAAGATCATACATAGGATTGCAGAAGTTGCCTATGAGTTGGAGCTACCAGAACATAGTAGGATTCACGTGTTCCATGTTTATTGCCTTAAAAAGGCATTGGGGCAGCACATTACACCCTCTATAGAGTTATCACCATTAGATGAAGAGGGAAAATTGGTCTTGATTCCAGAAGCTATCATTGATGTCAGGGAGAAGAAACTTACAAACACAAGTATTCCGAAGTACTTGGTTTGTTGGAAGGATTTTCCTACAGAAGATGCCACATGGGAAGGAGGGTAGATTCTTCAGCACCCAAATATGTGATTGTTGGAAGAAAAGCAATTGTGTGGATGGAGGACTGTAATGTCCCCTTCCTCGACATAGGTGTTCAGGAATGACCCCTTAGCCTATTTCATTCCTGTAGGCTAATTTTGGGGCTTGGAGAGGGAATATTTTAATTCACTAAATTGTCTTACATTTTTATTTTTTGGACAACTTTAGTTTAATTAATTATTTCATTTAAAATTTGACCTTATGCATTAAAGCTAAGTTAGTGAGTCCTTCATATTTGACGAGTACACGTGTGGGTATGGTTTGGCTTTTGGTACGGTTCGGGTTCATCCCTGGGTATGGCCATGGTATGGCTCAAACGCTTGGGTTCTCTGTGGGTCCTTTTGTGAAGGACCCATAAAGAACTCGGGCAATACCCTGGGCATACACATTACACCCTCTATAGAGTCATCACCATTAGATGAAGAGGGCAAATTGGTCTTGACTCCAAAAACTATCATTGATGTCAGGGAGAAGAAACTTACAAACACAAGTATTCCAAAGTACTTGGTTTGTTGGAAAGATTTTCCTGTAGAAGATGCCACATGGGAAGGAGGGTAGATTCTTCAACACCCAAATATGTGATTGATGGAGGACAAGCAATTGTGTGGATGGAGGACTGTAATGTCCCCTTCCTCGACATAGGTGTTCAGGAATGACCCCTTAGCCTATTTCATTCCTGTAGGCTAATTTTGGGGCTTGGAGAGGGAATATTTTAATTCACTAAATTGTCTTACATTTTTATTTTTTGGACAACTTTAGTTTAATTAATTATTTCATTTAAAATTTGACCTTATGCGTGAAAGCTAAGTTACTGAGTCCTTCATATTTGACGAGTACACGTGTGGCTATGGTTTGGCTTTTGGTACTGTTCGGGTTCATCCCTAGATATGGCCATGGTATGGCTCAGATGCTTGGGTTCTCTGTGGGTCCTTTTGTGAAGGACCCATAAAGAACTCGGGCAATACCCTGGGCATACACATTACACCCTCTATAGAGTTATCACCATTAGATGAAGAGGGCAAATTGGTCTTGATTCCAAAAGCTATCATTGATGTCAGGGAGAAGAAACTTACAAACACAAGTATTCCAAAGTACTTGGTTTGTTGGAAGGATTTTCCTGTAGAAGATGCCACATGGGAAGGAGGGTAGATTCTTCAGCACCCAAATATGTGATTGCTGGAGGACAAGCAATTGTGTGGATGGAGGACTGTAATGTCCCCTTCCTCGACATAGGTGTTCAGGAATGACCCCTTAGCCTATTTCATTCCTGTAGGCTAATTTTGGGGCTTGGAGAGGGAATATTTTAATTCACTAAATTGTCTTACATTTTTATTTTTTGGACAACTTTAGTTTAATTAATTATTTCATTTAAAATTTGACCTTATGCGTTAGAGCTAAGTTACCGAGTCCTTCATATTTGACGAGTACACGTGTGGGTATGGTTTGGCTTTTGGTACGGTTCGGGTACGTCCCTGGGTATGGCCATGGTATGGCTCAGACGCTTGGGTTCTCTGTGGATCCTTTTGTGAAGGACCCATAAAGAACCCGGGCAATACCCTAGGCATACACAGTAGGAGCCCCACAGTCTAAGAAGAGAAAAACAACAGCAGTTACAAAATTGGTCTATAAAAGGAGTATGACACCAGCAATTATCATGAATTGAACTGTTATAAGTTACTATGTCAAGTTTATGTTGTATTCTATTTATTGGCAATTATGAGCATCACTATTCTTATAATTTATAATTTTGAACATATATATTCCCATATCGGTACCCATACCTAAACCGGTAACTTAGCATTAAAGTGACTTTTTTAGGTGCCAAAGTAAATTAAAAATGGTCACTCTGCAATTTTTAAAATAAAAGTTCTTGAAAGTTCGTAGGTAGAGTATAAAAGGAAATGCAAAATGGAAATTAGAGATCATTTGGTCATTTTTCTAGTTTCTTATTGTGAAATTTGGACTGCATGTTCAACTCACCCACTAGGACAAAAACTCTAACGGTATTTGGCTTCGGAGGAGTGATTTCTTCCTAGTCCAGTTGTGGGTAGACTCACACAAGATTCACAAATGTGCAGATTGTTTGAATGTTGAAAGATTTTACGGAAGAAGAAATATATTTCCAGATTTGTTCTTGAGCTGAAAGATCATATTTATTGAGATTTATATCGAAATAGAAAATATTATGAGGAGAAGATTTTCTTATTAATATTGCTGAGATCACCCAGCCGTACCCTCCAGAATTCACTTGTGTGAGAGGGCAGATTTTACCTCAAGAAACTAGCGCACTTCCCTATGATAAGAAGTTGCAATTCATATTCTTGTGAAGTTTTAAGCTAGCTGCAGCCAATGCAAGGTTAAAAAGGGAATTGTGGGAATTTGTTGGGTCCTCCAAAATGGCCGCCACTCGTAATACAAGCAAAGGCTGTGAAGAACCCTTCCGGTTTTTTGTGTTTTGAAGGTTTCTGATTTTTTTGAAGTTTTTGCATAAAAAGAACATAATGCGATTTTGAAAAGAAATGCTTCTAAAATCTATAATAAATTCAATAAGGTGAAAACTGACACACAGAGATCCTTAAATCGATAGCAAAAGGTTTTATTATACTTTCTCAATGCTTACAATATTCAAGCCCTAGCATGCAGACAAAAAGGCAAAACTGATTGCGTTATTTAAAAACCTGATTTGTTAATTGCAGCCACCCCAAAAAGATGAAGAAAGAGTACCACCAATATCAACTGGCGATTCTCCAGCCTGAAAACCCCTGCAGACTGATCCAAAGACCAAGGCGTCCCATCTGATGTAGGCAGAAGGCCAAAAATGAAGGCGTCCAAGCTCACAGAAAAAGTACGGCCCTCAAGTTGATTTGTACGGCCCTTGAACAGCAGCAATAAAATCTGTACCACCTTGGGAAATGTGCCAAACATCTGAGAACTGTTGGCAAATGAAAAATATCCCCTCCTGGAAAGAAATCAATTCAAAACCCTGACTATTAAGAACTCACAGTAAGATCTGTAATAACCTCTGAATGAAGTTATTTAACTGCAGGCAATAAATCAGCTGATATCTCACAGCCTCTGAACTGCAACACTAAAGATGGCTCGTTCTCCAATGCAAATAGACAACTGAAACCCTTGGCTTCGTTCTCTGAAGGAAGAAGTGACAAAAATCGATTTTTGTAACATAATGAAATGAGTTTCTCTCAAAGAAACTTATATTTCCTCAGTTGGGTCGATTTCCTCCAAAAAGCAGCATTGAAATAAAACTTGAATTTCACCTTTTAATCTTTCCATAGTTTGGACGCCCTTTTAATTATAATAATTAATTAAAAAGTGGCCCCTTCTTCATGATGGTCGTCCCCTTTAAAAAGTCACTTAAGTTATAATATTAAATTATATTATAACTTTATAATATAAGCTTCAATTTAATTAATATTTATTTTGGCAAATAAATATTAATATCTCTCTCAATATAAGTCCGATTAACGAACCGTCTGAAGCTGGATGATAAGTGACTGAATCTATATATGACCAGACCATACGGCTAAAAATAGCAGGGGTGCTCCGCTGAGTGTCTTTGCTTACTAAAAATAGTAAGTCAAGCAACCGATGTCCAAACGACCCCGAACGAAAGCCAAACTGAATGATTCTGCCAACTGAAGCCAAGCCAAGCCTCAACAAGACTCTCTAACCACCCTATCAGCCTATGAGGGTCACACAATAGGCTAATCTCCACATCTGAGAGATGTCAACTGGAAGGGGACATTACAGTCCGCCCCTCCTGAGATTGCTTGTCCTCAAGCAATCTCAACTCCGGACGCTGCAAAATCTCCTCACTCTCCCACGTAGCATCCTCCACTGGTAAATCTCTCCACTTCACCAAATATTCCCTGATAGTCCTCTGATAGTCCTCCTGCGTAGCTGTCTTTCTCTGTATTCCAGGATCGAATCAGGTACTAAGATCAACTTTCCATCATCATCTAAGGGAGGTAATATTACTGCAGGTACCACACGATGTCCTAATTCCTTTTTGAGACGTGACACATGAAAAACATTGTGGACCTTACTATCCGCTGGAAGCTCTAGCTCATAAGCCACCTCCCCAACACACCTGACAATCCTGAAAGGGCCATTATATCGCGGCTCGAGCTTCTCGGATCCACTCTTCCTGAGGGTAGACTATCTGTAGGGTTGCAGCATAAGATATACCATGTCTCCCACCTCAAAAGATCTCTCTGTCCTCTTCTGGTCTGCATACTGCTTCTGCTGATTCTGTGCCTTAGCAATATTCTCCTTAAGAGCCCTCATAATGTCCTGGCTCTCCTGCAATAAGTCTCCAGCACTCGGCACTCTATTGTCACTCAGTAGCAAATCAAGGAAACTAGGCACCTCATAACCATACAACGCCATGAAAGGGGACATCTGAATGGTCATGTGATAGGTGGTATTGTAACAATACTCACATAAGTATATCCACTTGACCCATGCCTTTTGCTGCCCTGCAATGTAATTCATGAGGTAGCCTTGCACCCATTTGTTCACTATCTCCGTCTGACCATCGGTCTGCGGGTGGTAACTGGTGCTCGGTGTAAGCTCGGTCCCACAAAGTCTAAACACCTCCTACCAGAAGTGACTCAGGAACCGACTATCCCTGTCGCAAACTATGCTCCGAGGCAACCCATGTAATCTGAAAACCTCACGGAAGAAAACCTCTGCTACCTGTGTAGCTGTGTAATTGGTGGTGATCGGAAAGAAGTGGGCATACTTCGTCAGCCGATCCATAACTACATATATACAATCACGTCTCTGAGCTTTAGGCAAGTCTGTAATAAAATCCATCGACAGGCATTCCCACTTCCTGTCAGGAATCAGAAGTGGTTGCAACAATCCTGCCGGATACTTGTTCTCCTGCTTGTTCTGCTGACAAATAGGGCACTCACGCACATATTGAAGAACATGCTTTAAGACCTTTCCATGTAAACCTTTCCCGAACCTGTCTATATGTTTTGAAGTACCCGGGATGCCTTGTTGTAGGTACATCATGAAAGGCTCGCATAATGGTGTTCTTCATCTCTGATCCTGGGATCAAGAAAATTTTGCTCTTGTAAATGATCAAATCATTTACAAGTGTGTACTTGGTGTCTACAATAGATCCCTCAACTAGACCAGATGCCCAAACATCCTTGGCATACGCTGCCACAATCAAGTGCCTCCAGTCCTTTGCAATCTGTACCATAGAACTCAGATGAGGCCGGTGTGAAAGAGCGTTAGCAACCATATTTTGTGTACCTTTGATATAGGTGATATCAAAGTCATATGCTTGTAACTTACTCACCCACTTTTGTTGACAGTCATTCAAATCCCGCTGTCCTAGGAAATGCCTCAAGCTATTATGATCAGTTTTAATGCAAAACTTACTGCCCACTAAATATTGCCTAAATTTGGCCAAGGCATGCACTATGGCCAACATTTCCTTATCATATATACTGTAAAGCCTCTCTGGTCCTCTAAGCTTCCTGCTCTCATAAACAATCGGGTGCTTGTCCTGCATAAGCATCGCTCCAATGCCCTCACCAGAAGCATCACATTGAAGCTCGAAAGGCTTCGTAAAATCTGGTAGTGCCAACACTGGACAGGTAGTCATTAGCTCCTTGAACCTCACAAAACACTCCTGTGCCTTAGGAGTCCAAATGAATGCACCCTTTTTCAATAAATCCGTCATAGGTGATGCATGTCGTGAATATCCATTGACAAATCTGCGATAGAATCCGCATAACCCAAGGAATCCTCACAGCTGTGTAAGGTTCGCCAGAGTAGGCCAATCTATGATAGCACGGATCTTCTCAAGATCCATCCGCACTCCCTCTGCGCTTATAATATGGCCTAAGTATAACAACTCAGTCATCCCTAAATCACACTTGGATTCCTTGGCGTACAAGGACTCCTCCAAAATGTTGAGTACTGTATCCAAATGAGCCAAGTGCTCCTGCCATGTCCTGCTGTAAACCAAGATATCATCGAAGAAGACAAGTACATATCTCCTCATATGTGAGTGGAAAACCCTGTTCATGGTAGACTGGAATGTCGCTGGAGCATTGGTTAGCCCAAATGGCATAACCACAAACTCAAAGTGTCCACAATGACAACAAAACACAGTCTTCTTAACATCCTGCTCACAAACTCTTATATGGTGATATCCCGATCTCAAATCTATCTTCGAAAAGTAACAGGCACCATGGAGCTCATCAGTAAGCTCATCTATACGGGGTATGGGATACTTGTTCTTAATAGTCCTTTTATTTAGGACTCTGTAATCTATGCACATACGAGGTGTACCATCTTTCTTCTTCACTAGAACAACTGAAGAAGCAAATGGTGATTTACTTGGTTGAATGTGATCCATAGCAAGCAGCTCTTTGATAGTCTTCTCTATCTCATCCTTAAGCCGCTTTGGATGCCTGTAAGGAGTAATCATGACGAGCTTGGCGCCCTCCTCAAGCTCTATGATGTGCTCAATACCCCTGTCTGGAGGTCTCCTTGGTGGAATGTCACTGAAAACATTCCCATGCTTAACTCTCAACTGCTGAATGTCAGGATGATACTCGGTCTTATGCTGTCCCTCTTGTGTAGGTGTCAAAGTGCACTCGGCAGCCCACTCAACCATGTCATGACGCATAAGTCTCTCCATCCGTTGGAAGGAAATAGTCCTGACGTTACCGTCTCGGATGGCCTTCAGAATGAGTCTTCCCATCCACCTCGAACCTGATCTCCATGTCTTTGAGACGAAGTATAACTTCCTCAAGAGAATGAAGCCACTTCATGCCCAAAACTAAATCAATATCACCCATATTCACCACATAATAATCAGCCTTGAATTCATAATTATTCAAGCGCAAAGGGAGATCCTTAATCATACGGTCACATCTGAGTGTGTAACTATCAGCCACCTTAACCCGAATGCCCTCAAATTCCCTGGTTATGAGCCCACGCTTCTCCACAAATCTGGCATCGATGAAATTATGGGTGGCACCTGTGTCTAAAAGGGTGATAACCTTTTGACCAGCCAAAACTCCACGAAGTCTGAAAGATCCCTCCTGCTGAATGCTAGACAACTGTGCCTCCTGGATCTGGAGCTCTGACTCTGCCCACGCCTTAGGCTCTGAAGCCTCTGATTCTAACTCCTCAGAAACCTCCTGCAATTCAGAATTCTCAGATTCCGAATCCTCATAATAAGCCCACATAACTCTATGGGCCTTACCCTTAGGCCGCAAAGGACAATCATGGTTCGCATCATACGGACCCTTGCAGTAAAAGCAAAGCTTCTGCCTGCACAAATCATTAAGAGTCTCGCGATCCAAGGGTGCTGCTGATTTTCCCTTTGAATCACTCCTAAAATCAGATTTCTCCTTATTTTTATTGAATCCCTTGTTGTCCTTATAGGAAGAAGTATTTATGGAATTGAACTTGCTAGATGGAGCTGCAAGTTCCATGCTGCGTGCCTTGTTCATCGCTTCCTGTAACGAAGAAGGATCAAATGCTTTGATCCAACCTCTCAATGGTTCCAACAATCCCTCCATGAAAAGCACAACTAGACGCCTCTCTAATATATTGGGAACCATCACAGACAATTGCTGGAAGTCTCCTATGTAGGCCTCCAAACTACCAACCCGTCTCAACTGGGCCAAATCTTTGAAGTAAGACTTAGGATCCGTCTTGTCGAACCGTTCCACCAACCTGTCCACGAACTCTTGGTAAGTGGTGATACGATCATGCTGGAGTGTCACCATCCCGTGATGCCACCAGTCATAAGCTGCCCCCTCAAGATGCAAAGTAGCATATCTAATAGCATCCTCCTTAGCCATGGGACGCAATGTGAGGAAGGTATCCAGCTTATTGATCCAGGCCTGTGCTATGACCTTGTTGCTACCGTCAAACATAGCTAAAGTGAGTCTGTTTGTGGTGTGCTTCAGGTCACTATTATAATGTCTAGGCCTCCAATCATGTCTATTCTTGTAATGCTCTCTCCTCTGTGTGAGAAATCTGTCAAAAGTAATTCTCTCTCTGACCTCTGGGGTCAGTAACTCCCACTCATCGTTCGCTGCCATAAGAGTATCAGCGAACACTCCCTCAGGCTCCTCATCTGCAATAGCCTCATCAGGCTCCTGTCCCACAAAAGTAGGGCGGGTAGGTCTATCTGCTGTCTGTGAAACAGTCCTAGATGCCCTGCGTGAACCTGCATCACTCCTGTTCTCATCACGACGTGGTGACGGTCTCCTCGGTGAACCTATCCTTTGTATCATCGTGGTCAACTGTTGTAATACATCAGTTACCTGCTGCTGACCTGTCCGTAAATCTCTGAGAGTCTGTTTGACCTCTGCATCATCATCACGAGGATCTCGAGGAACCTCTGTTCTGTCAGCCATGGGACCTGGCTGCCTATTCAATTCCCGTGCCCTGTCAAACAAAGCTCTTCTGCGAGTATAATATCTGTGAGGCCCAACCTCCTGTGGCTGCATATGAATCCCAAACCCTTAGGTTGGCAGGAAACCGCTCTGATACCACTGTGAAGAACCCTTCTGGCTCAACTTCAACCCTAATGCTCAAATTGCTTGTTTTTTTGTGTTTTGAAGGTTTCTAATTTTTTTGAAGTTTTTGCATAAAAAGAACACAATGATATTTTTAAAAGAAATGCTTCTAAAATCTATAATAAATTCAATAAGGTGAAAACTGACACACAGAGATCCTTAAATCAATAGGAAAAGGTTTTATTATACTTTCTCAGTGCTTACAATATTCAAACCCTAGCATGCA
>VDFB02202664.1:0-11242 GCA_007258455.2 Sequoia sempervirens | reverse complement strand
ATCCAGTCGCGTCGTAATTGGTGGAGCGTCGAAGCTAGGGTGATACCTAGATAGATATGAAGAGTTGGTCAGAGCCTTTCAGTATTTCGCTGGGGTTCCCGACTCACGATTGTGATGGACTGGTGTTCACGGTTGTGCCTCACGTACCGAGAGTATATCGAGGACTCCCTAGAAGCCTTGTGCATCCTAGATTAAGACTTTGCCTTGCCATACCCGTAATATTAATCATAGGATTGTGCTTGCTTGAGGTGTTTTCTTGTGGAAATTCTGTCAAATTTTGATACTTTTAACTTGTTTCATCATTTTGCGTCCTTGCCATAGCCTTTTCCATCAAAAACCAAGCTTTGCCTCCGTAGAAAAGCGGTAGCACTCTGCGCAGAAATGCGGTAGCGCCCCTGATTTACTACAGAAAGGTGGTAGCACCCCTGATTTGCTGCAAAAAGGCGGTAGCGCCCCTGATTTACTGCAGAAACGCGGTAGCGCCCCTGATTTACTGCAGAAAGGCAGTAGCGCCCCTGATTTACTGTAGAAACGCGGTAGTGCCCCTGATTCACTGTAGAATGTTGCCTACGCCCTGATTTTTGCTGTCAACACCCCGAAAGTACCCCATTTGGATTCATTTAGCCTCTAAATCACCACTTAATCTTTCCCAACCATCATCCCATTATCCTAAGTCTCCATTTTATCATTTTAAGCCTCCCGAAACCTCTATTTCATCCATTTAAACCCCTATTCTATCACTCCAAATTTTCACGAATCACCTTTAATCTACCTTTCCATTTTAATTTTCCATTCCTAAGTCAATACCCTCACCTAACAAACATCACAACTTTACCATTCACACCTTCTAAACACCACCCATAGCCAAACCGCCTTAACTTTGCATCACAAAGTGGTTATCTAAATTGACTATAGCGCTTGAACTTGATTATTGGTCTTTAACTTCGACCCCAATCAATTTGCCTCCATCTTGAGGTGAATTCGGTGTTGCAAGTTATCATCCTCGGCCCAATCAATCCATTCCTAGCTTAGGGTGGATTAGAGTTGCGTCATCATCAATCAGTTAAGGCTCTAGGGTTACTAGGAGTGATCTCCATTGGTCAGGTTTGGGGTCTTCCAAATCGATCTAATCGGAATTCTGATCCAGTCCAATTCCGTCAAGTCAGTCCGATCAGGATCAGATCCCAGTCCAGTCCAATCCCGATCTAAATCCGTCCAGTCGAGTCAATCCGTCTAATCCCGAAATCCGGGTTCGATCAAATCCAGAAATCCAATCGATCCGTCCAATCAATCCAATCCAATCCAATCCAATCCAATCTAATCTAATCCAATCAAATCCAATCCAATCCAATCCGATCAAATCCAAATCAAATCCGATCAAATCCAAATCAAACCCAATCCAATCCAATTTAAATCCAGTCCAATTGATCGAAGTCCAATTAGATCCAATCCACACTCTATCACAATCAAATCATTTGACAAAGGCATTAACCTCCTCATCTAGCATTTGCATGCCCATTCAGACCCATTCACAAGCAAAGAAGATGGCCGACCTTCAAGCTCAAAATGCCCAATCCAACAATCCTCAAGATCCTAAGAACACCTCATCAGATCCCAACAAGGGTACCAACATCTTACATGACCCTCACAATGGTACTTCATCGCACTCCAACACTGAGAATCAGAATAACTCGCCACATGGAGAAGAGAGCATGGTTAATCAACCTGAACTCACACTTGAGGAACATTTTAGTAACCCTGCCAATGTGCAAATGACCGACCATTTGCTTGCAAAACATGGGGAAGAAATATTGGCCCACTTGATTGAGAAGGGTGTTAAACCTCCCTCCAATGTTGACTTGTCCAAATACAAGGGTGCCCCATCTCACGTACTCCAAGGGTCCCAAAATGCACCCGAAGGTTCATACTTTTCCAATGTTCCTCCAATTGAGGGTTGGAACCAACCTGAATTTGGCAATGCCATCCTTTATCAGGTTAATTATCCCCCACATGCTTTGACCTCCGTTATAGGTGGATCTCAGGTGCCTAATCCCAATAATCCTTTCTCTTATGGCATGCCACAAAACATTTCGCAACCTCCGCCATTAACATTAACCGCACCCCCTCCTTTGAACCCACCTACAGTCAATATTGGGGGTACCTCCTTTGCTACATCACTCCCTCCTCCTGGGACCACCAACACACCACCTCAACAGGTTCCCCAATCTACTATCCCGCCTCAAATACCACTACAAGGTGCCCCCCAGCTGAACATTCTGAGCGGAACCCAACAACCTCCTTTACAAAGTGTGCCCACACAACCCCCGCCATCTCATCCGCAACAACCTATACCCAATACGTTGACCGCTTCACAACAACCATCATACCAATCACAAGGCAACCCATCTCAATCGCCTACCCAAACCATATCTCCCTTTCTTGCATCCCTTTTGCGTCCAAAGGTCCAACCACAACATAATATCCCACCTCAGTCCATACAACACTCGATGCCGCAACAACAACCTCCACAACACTACTACCACCATAATCAACAACAATTTTACCAACAACCGTTCTATGCAACCTCCCAACAATCACAACAATATCTTCAATACCAACAGGCCAACACGCAACGTCCCGTCCAAGTCCCTCAGCAACCTACCCCACACCTTCACCAAACAAATTCATATTATGTCCCACAACAACAACCCCCATATCAACAAAACCCCCTACCTTACCATCAAGTCGTGTCATCATCCAACCATCTAAACCCACATTTTAACAATCCGACACCCTTTCAACACGATCCCTCATCTTTCTATCATCCATATCCCCCCAACCCACCACCAGCTAGTTCAGACTTGTTGGAAATCAAAGCTGCCCTTAAGGACCTTCAAGCAGGGGGCACAAAACAATCATTTAAGTTTGAAGATATATGCCCATATCCGTTCGATCCATCCATCTCATTGATCCCATTCCCTAAACACTTTGAGATTCTAAAATTTGACAAGTACAAGGGAGACAAAGACCCTAAGGCCCACTTGCAAGAGTTTTATGCACAGTGTCAAAGATTCATGTATAATGATAACTATCTCTTACGTCTGTTCCCAAGAAGTCTAGCGAGCCACGCCCTAGATTGGTTCATGACTCTTGAAAAGGGGTCTATAAAAACTTTTGCAGACTTATCAGAACAATTTGTCTCCTACTTCTCCTTCAATTTGCGGAAGGATACTGACACCTTAGATCTCTTGAAAGAGAAACAACGGGATGGAGAAACCTTTACCAGCTACCTCCAACGGTGGTGTGCATTAGCCAGTCGAATGAAAAATCCTTTGAAAGAAAAAGACATGGTCACTCTTTTTGTGGAAAATTCACATCCCGACATGGCCCATAATTTTAGACTACACTGTGTCACCACTTTCGCTGAGATAGTGGAAAAGGGACCTATCCTTGAACGTGCCCTTATCGCCAAAGGACACATTAAAATACACAGTCATGATAAAGAATGGTCATTCGGAGATAAATCATGATTTTGGAACAAAAACAAAAATGTAGTGAATGACGGAGTGACAGACACCAAACATGTCCAAGTGGCTAATGCATCCCAAGGGCAACAACAGTCTATACCCAACGCCATATCAGTACCGCAGGGGGCACCTCGTCCCCCTCAACAGTCAAACCAAAGAAATCAGGGGAACACCAAATGTCAATATGCCCAATTAGGTGAACCCTTGAGTGTTGTTTTCAATAAATTGTTACAAATCAATTACCCCATCACATATCCTGTCACCAAACCATTCGATGAGTCCAAACCCAAGCCGGCATGGTTCAAAGAAAATGAGGATTGTGACTTTCATAAAATCAAGGGACACTCGCGAATGGGGTTAAAATTGTAATCCCGTCAGTCGACTGATATGTCAATATCATCGCCCTTCAATTATGAAGGTGTTATTCATTACATTGGCGAGGTGGAACCACGGTATCCATGATACTGCGTTAAAGCCAAAGACCCTCAGTATTGCTTAACTACGCGACGGGCCCGCATCACCGTCCCTGCAGCCTCCACACCCGTCCAACCCGCTCCTGTAAACTCTCAATATAACATCCTTGATCACCTAAGGAAGACCCCCGCTCATATATCTATTCTAGATTTGCTTAAGTCTTCCCCGGTACATCAATAGATCCTTAATAAAGCCTTGCAGGAAACCCATGTCCCAAATGACATCGACCCCACACAATTCCAAGCTTTGGTGGGACACTTGGCTTTGTCTCACCACCTCCATTTCAGCCACAATGATATGCCCAACATTGGCATCAATCACAACCGCCCCCTACATATCGAAGTCATAATTGCCCGTCATAAAATAAAAAGGGTCTTGGTAGATAATGGCTCTGCCCTTAATCTATGTACTTTGAAGTTCATAAAACAAATAGGGTATTCTCAAGCGGACCTAAGCAACCAGATAATTACAATCAAGGCTTATGACAACGCAGAGAGAAATTCAGAAGGCATCATCAGTCTTCCTATACAAGTGGGACCTGTGCTCCAGTATACTACCTGCCACGTCCTTGATCTGGACTTACCGTATAATCTCCTCCTTGGCCGCCCATGGCTCCATGCTATGCAAGCTGTTCCATCCACATACCATCAATGCCTCAAATTCCCAGTTAACGAACAGGAGGTCACCATCTATGCCGACCCCCAACCGTTTGAGTATTGTCAAGCTTTAGAAGCATCTTTCCCCCATTTACATTATTGTCCTGGGGTCGAAATGGGGGCCTCCCAGTCATTATCCTCCAATCCATCATCTACTGTAACAACCGCTCCATCTTCCACTGATCCTACAGTCACAAAAGTTCAGATCATTGACAAAGGGTGTGGCGAGTATGAAATGCATACTGCTCTTAATGTAGCGACCATGCCACCATCGCCACACGAGTATGGTCAACCTCCCCATGCTACCCCAAAGGAGGACAAGACTGTCACCTTCCGTGGCAAAAATATTCCTACTACCACCTTCGTATCTCCGAGTATCAAGACAAATGCGCTAGAAGAAGACATAAGTCAGTGGGTCTACTGCGAAGAGCCCGAACCAGAAACTCCTCTAAAGAAATATTTTCAGGAAAAATATCCTTGGCCAACAAAGTTTGTGGAGAAACATAACTACCAAGGTAGAGGCCTAGGTAAAGAGGAACAAGGGCGATTGCAACCCATTGATACGTCTCTGCTACCAAAAAATATGGGCATTGGGTATGACAGAAAGCAAAAGAGTCCCGCAACATCATCTAATACTTCCAATAGTATCACCGTGGATGATGGCTCATTGGAAGATGTACCCAAGGAGGAATCCATCATACATGCATACGATGATGTCGATCACACTGATTTATCCTCCATGTTCGAATGCCTATCTGTTTGCACCATCAACCTATCCCTTCGTCACCCTGAACTCATTGACTGGGACCTACACAACACCACACCTGTCAGTATGACTACGGACACCTACGTCAACCTTATGGGATTGGGGGAGGATGAACACTCTAGTCGCAAAAGTAAAAATCAAAAAAATAAAAAGAGGTCATCTAGTGAAAACCTCTCTGAGGCGCTTCCTGACCTAGAAAA
The DNA here is from genome assembly GCA_007258455.2 of Sequoia sempervirens. Lineage (NCBI taxonomy): Eukaryota > Viridiplantae > Streptophyta > Pinopsida > Cupressales > Cupressaceae > Sequoia > Sequoia sempervirens. The sequence continues at coordinate 5,619 of VDFB02202664.1, read as the reverse complement.
AGTAAAAATAAAGGACGCATTTGAAGGCAAAAACCTCGAAGAGGCGCCAGAAGATGGAGATGTTCATCTTCCCCTTATGGGAACTCAGCTATCTGCCAGATCATCTATCCTGATTGAAGAGACGCAAGAAATTAATTTGGGAACTGTTGAAGATCCGAAGATCACCTATGTAGCCAAGTCACTCTCCGAACAAGAATATCCGATCTTTGCGCAGCTACTCCAAGAAGGCATCATCAATTTTACCTGGTCATATTCAGACATGCCAGGCTTAGACCTTGCTTTAGTGGTTCACCACTTAGACATTCGTCCAGACGCCAAACCCATCAAGAAAAAACTTCGTAAGATGCATCCGCAAGTTGCGCTGTTAGTAAAGAAAGAGTTGGAGAAGTTACTGGACGCGGGTTTTATTAGACCTATTGACTACTCTAAATGGATCTCTAACATAGTACCGGTTTCTAAACCAAATGGGGACATTCAGGTCTGAACAGATTTTAGGGATCTCAACAAAGCCTGCCCAAAAGATGATTTCCCTCTTCCTAATATTGACATGTTGGTTGATTTAACGGCAGGACATGAGATGTTGTCCCTCATGGATGGCTTCTCCGGTTACAACCAGATCCGAATTGCACCTGAAGACCAACAAAAAACCGCCTTCACAACTCCTTGGGGCACCTTCTGTTACAATGTTATGCCCTTCGGTCTCAAGAATGCGGGGGCAACGTATCAAAGAGCTATGACCGTTATCTTCCATGACCTTATCCACATTATCATGGAAGACTATGTTGATGACCTTTTAGGGAAATCCAGAACGCGAGCTGAGCATCCCACCATTCTGAAGAAGATATTTGAGCGACTAGAGCACTATAAGTTGCGGTTGAATCCAAAAAAGTGTGTCTTTGGCATCACGTCAGGGAAATTGTTGGGTTTCATAGTCTCCCACAGAGGTATTGAAGTTGATCCTGCCAAAGTAAAGGCTATTCTGGACATGCCACCTCCACGCAATCTAAAGCAGTTAAGGAGCCTCTAGGGAAAAATGCAGTCCATCCGGCGGTTTATAGCCCAACTTGCAGATAAATGTCAACCGTTTACCCATCTTTTGAAGAAAGATTCTACATTCCGATGGACAACACAGTGTCAAATGGGTTTTGATAAAATCAAAGAATACTTAGCTCATCCACCAATCTTGATGCCGCCTATTCCAGGAAAACCTCTCCTACTTTATATCTCTGCTACCTCGGTCGCACTGGGGGCATTATTGGCACAGCATGATGAGTCACTCAAAGAAAGGGCAGTCTACTACATCAGCAGAACACTAGTTGGCTATGAGTTAACTTATTCTCCTATGGAAAAAGCATGCCTTGCGCTAGTCTTCAGTACACAGAAACTCCACCATTACATGCTCAGTCACCCAGTCAAATTAATTGCTAAAATTGATCCTTTGAAATATCTTTTGTCTAGAACCACCTTGACTGGCCGCATGGCCAAATGGGTCATGCTGCTAAGTGAATTTGACATCGAGTATGTAGAGCGCAAAGCTATTAAAGGATAGGTTATTGCTGATCAATTGGCTGAAGCACCACTAGTAGATGCCTACCCAATAGACACTGAATTCCCAGATGAAGGAATCTACACAGTAATAGAAGCACCAACTTGGACGTTATACTTTGATGGCTCATACACTCACAATGGATCTGGAGCAGGAATTCTATTAGTCACCCCTCAAGGTGACTACATCCCAAAATCCTTCAGAATCGCATTTTCCTGCACCAACAATATGGCGGAATATGAAGCCCTCCTCATCGGCCTTAGAATTGCAAAACAGTGGCACATTACACATTTGAAAGTCTTTGGGGATTCCTTGTTGGTTATCAGACAAGTTAATGATGAATTCCTCACAAAGGATGACAAACTGCTACCCTATAAACGCATGGTGGACAACTTCAAGAAGTATTTCACCTCCATACAATTTGACCAAATCCCTCGTGTGCAGAATAAAGCAGCAGATGCCATGGCCACTATTGGCTCTTTGATTGACATGCCCAAAGATCGGACAGAGTGTGAGTTTCTGGTCGAACAACTGTTAATCCCTGCGTATGATGTCCCTGACACTGACATGGTGTGCGATATCATAGGTCCTGCCTCCCCGTGGTACCAAGACATATATACTTACCTCCGTGACAACACCATACCCCCGGAACTTACACGCAACCAACGTAAATCCTTTATCCATCGTTCATCCCGATACATCCTCGTTGGTGATACGCTTTATTGTTGCGGGTATGATGGAATCCTCCTAAGATGTCTGAATGAGACCGAAGCCCAAATGGTACTAACAGAAGTACATGGTGGTATTTGTGGGGCTCACTCAAATGGTATGGCTCTAGCCAAAAGAATCCTATGGGCTGGATATTACTGGCCTACATTGGAGCGTGATGCTTGCGAATTTGTTACGAATTTGTAAAGAAATGTCTTCCGTGTCAACAGCATGCGGATTTGATCCACGCTCCAGCACAAGATCTTCAGCCTCTCTTAGCACCGTGGCCGTTCTCTCAATGGGGTTTTGACTTGATTGGCAAGATTCACCCACCATCATCCGATGGCCATACATTCATCATCACTACAACTAAGTACTTCACCAAATGGGTGGAAGTAATGCCACTCTCCCAAATCACTGGTACTCAGATTTCTAAATTCATCCTCTACCATATTCTCTGCAGATATGGTATCCCCTCCACCATTGTTTCTGATAACGGAAAGCCATTTAAAAATCAAGCCATGAAACACTTATGTGATACTTTCCACATCCAACATCGTTGGTCAACGCCTTACTACCCTCAGGGTAATGGTCAGGCAGAAGCAACCAACAAAACCCTCATTCGCATCCTCAAAAAGGTGGTCAATAGCACTGGACGAGATTGGCACCTTCACATTCATCCCGCCCTTTGGGCATACCGCACATCCATCCGTACCCCAACAGGTGCCACCCCATACTCTTTAGTATATGGAGCCGAAGCCGTCTTGCCAATCGAACTTGAGCTCCCCTCATTGAGAATTTCTTTGAAGAACCTCATCAATGAAGAAGATGCTCGCGTCGCTCGGCTGGCACAACTAGAGTTACTGGATGAACGCAGAATACGGGCCTATGATCACCTACAAGTATACCAGAATCATCACAAACGTCATTACAGTAAAAAGGTCCGCCCCAGGCAATTCCAGGTTGGTGAACTCGTGCTCAAGAAAAATCACCGCACTTAGCAAGATCGTGACAAGAAAGACAAATTTGAGGCCAACTGGTTAGGGCCATATATCATAACTGCCAAATATGGATATGGAGCTTACAGGTTGACCACTTTGGAAGGGGATCCCCTCGACGAACCTGTCAATATTCTCCATCTAAAAAGGTTCTACACTTAAGTCCGCTTGGTCTACCCTATCAAAAATCAAAAAAATCAAGAAAATCAGAAAAGTGCTAAAAAAAAAAAAAAAAATAATAGTAAAGAGAAATAAATTCGTCCTATGGTGAAAACCACCTCTTGGTGGCACCTTGGATAAGTATGGATGGTGAAAACCTGGTAACAGGCGTCATCCATAGAGGGCTTAATCATTATCTACCTCGTATCCTAGTTACTTTATGTTGTCATCCACACTTTCATCCCCCCGCATCAACCTAGGCCGCTTGGTACTTGTTGATTGAGCATTGGACGGCTCACCTTACCTATCCCTCATCCTGAGCTTCCTTATATCCCACTTTGAACTTATGTCTTTCATCCGTCAATCCGTTGTCATCATATAGGATCATCCATCGTGTCGGTCTCCATCTAGATCTACGTTGCCCCTGCGCTTTTACGTAGGCAAGGCTGATCGTGCGATCTGCCCCCGGGGCACTCTCAGATCAACTTTGTTTTGGTCCTCGATCCTCTCATCCCCACTGGTCCCCTCTCGCTTTTGTCCGTGGTCCTTTTATCGAACTACGTTGCCCCTGCGCTTTCACGTAGGCAAGGTTGGTCATTCGATCCTCCCCCGGGGCATTTGTCGGTCATATCTTGTGTCCGTCATCGGTCACCATTGTCCTCTTTCTACTTTATCCATGGTCCTTTTCCATGAACTACGAGGGCTCTGCGCTTTCACATAGGCAAGGCCAATCTTTGATCGGCCCCCGAGCCCCTAGGTCTTTAGGTTGTGTCTTGTCCCCTTTGTAGTTGTCTCATCAAGCTATGCCCTTATCTAGCTAATTCTTAAACAAACAAACCCACTTGTACCAACGAATCTAATCAATTCTAAATATCCTTTATCATATCGATCTTTTCGCTTAGCATCCATCATAGGTCTTAATAGGATACATCATTCCTAACAGACCTCATCAATCCCATCCATCCCCTTGATCCTATGGCAATGGACATTTGAAATTGATTATGATCTTTTGATACTTTTGGTTTTTGTCTATCTTTTGAGCTCCCTATAATCACTTGTCAAGGCCACCATGATCCATCATATTATGGCGCGTTTTGACTAGTCCACATAGGGGCGTATCTTGATCTTTTCTTTGATTGTTTCTTCTTGGTTGTCCCACATAGTACCCACCAAGATCCTCGAGGTCTTGTGTTATGTTGAGGCATCCTTTTGTGTTTGCGGTTATCCCAATACTGGGCCCGACTAAAGTCTTTTTTTCAAGACTTTGGGGTATTGAGATAGCCTTCTTGTTTGGCGTGTTTGTCTCATGCATTAGACACTGATCTACCTCGGTCCTCTATACCTTGGTGTGTCGTGTCTTATGCTATAGCAAAAACCAGTGCTCCAAAGATGATAAATTGAATTAGGATTGAATTTTTCATAATCATTGCATTCACACTCACCCTATGGTTTTGGTTGTGCAAATACTTGCCCTCATTCTCTTCCATTCTTCTCAAGATACTGATACCTTTTGACAGATGCCAGACTACATCCATCACCGCGTACCCACCTCCCCTCCACTTACCCTACCAGTTCTTATTGGCACCTATAGCTGCATACTGTCCATGCATCCATTGCTACCTGCATTCCCACATGTTAGGTCCATATCTCCATCACTACCTGCATCACAAAATATTAGACGCATAACACAACACATCTTGCATATATAAACTATTTATACAAAATCCATCTCACACATATACATACATAACACATCTACCAACTAGCCATCCATATATCTAAACCATCATAGATCCCAATAGGTACACATAACATATCACCATTACCATACATCCATACAATAAGCACATATCTCCAATCATTCATAAACATAGCATAAATGAATATAAGCATGATCATTAATATTCCAACATCTAGATCAACATTTCATGAATATAAGCATAAATAAACCAACACATGAGCATAAATAAGTCACTGTATCCATCCACGAAACACATAATGATACACACATATGCATATAGTCCTCCATCATAAATATAAATATACTACATGGTGTTAATAAGAACTATCACATATCCATCATACATATATCCATCAATATAGCAAGTGTCACATATACATCATACATATATCCGTCACATGACAAAGTACAAAATCCAAGGATATAGAACATCCCTGATATCCATCCTACATAATCCATCATGCATC
>VDFB02202662.1:0-17733 GCA_007258455.2 Sequoia sempervirens | reverse complement strand
ACATAACCATCCCAAGTGATGAGAGGGTATTTCTTTTGTTCTGATGTCCTTGCCAGAAAAATCTACTCACACCTCGATTTATTGTGGAGGCATTGCTCTTGGAGAGAGCTAGAAATGAAAGAAGGTATATAGGAAATGCCAAAATCACTGCTTTGATCATTACAATCCTCCCTGCCCATGACAGCCATTTCCCACCCCATGAAGCCATACAATTTTCCATCTTTTCTACCAGTGGATCCCATAATCTACAATTGTTGATTCCAGTGGCAAGTGGGAGTCCAAGGTAGGTGATGGGGAACCGCCAATCCTGTAAAGTTGAGCACTCGAGCCACTCTTACGCTCCATCCTTTGAGGAGTGTTAATAAATAAAATCTTTGACTTTGCTCACTAACCACTCAAGCGGAGGCCTCTACCATAGCCATTTAGGATGCTTTTGAATATTCAAGCTTCTTATTCCTTTGGGGTGCCAAGAAGCATAGTGTCATCCGTGAACTGTTGGTGCGAGCATGGAGGAACACCCCTCGTGACTTGAAAACCTTGGATCTTTCCTTCCACCACAACTTGATTGAGAGAGCACCCTAGAGTATCTGCCATCAGGATGTAGAGAAAAGTAGACAGTCGGTCCCCCTGCCTCAATCCCCTTAAGGCTAGAAAGAAACCAGTTGGCTCCCCATTGATCAAAACAGAGAAGCATGGGGTGGAGATGCACTTAAAGATCCAATTGACCCAATGCTTATCAAAGCCATAGGCTTCCAAAACCTTGCAAAGAAAGCACCAGTCAACTGAGTCGTAGGCTTTCTTAATGTCAAGTTTTATCAGCATGCCAAACTTTCTGCTGTGCTTAAGGGAATGAATTAGTTCTTGGGAAATTATGGCACCCTTGTAGATTGACCTACCTGGGACAAAGTCGATCTGCTTCTCAGCAATTAAGGATGGCATTAGAGGCTTTAGTCTATTTGCTATTATTTTTGTGAGTATCTTATACAACATGCTGCACAAAGCTATAGGACGAAATTCCTCCAAAGAGCTTGGCTTCTCCTTCTTTGGAATGAGCACAAGAAAAGTGTTATTTACTTCATTTAGGATATCTCCTACAGCCCTGGCTTCTTCCAATGCTTCAACTATATCTTTTCCTAGGAAGCTCTAACACCTCTGGAAGAAAAATGTTGGGTAACCATCCAGACTAGGTGCTTTGTCTGGATGAAGTTGAAAGGTTGCAGCCCTAATTTCCTCCTCTGTGAATGGTTGGAGAAGTGCTCTATTCTACTCTCTGATCACTAGATTAGACACATTTTTGAGGAAGGAAGTTTGGTCATGTAGGTAGGATCCTTCTTGGTTATTGCAGATTCGAGAAGAAATTGACAACCTCTTGAGAGATCATTGTTGCCTCGTCTATTTTAGAGCCATCACTTCATTTTAACTTGGATACCCTATTGCATTATCTCCTTGCTCGAGTGGAATTGTGAAAAAAATTCATGTTTCTATCTCCTTCCTATAGCCATAGCTCTCTCGACTTTTGGCGCCAAAAAATTTCCTCCCTTTTCAGCTGTTCTTCTAAACCTCTTAGAAGTTTTCTCTCCCTGGAAAATAAGTCCTCATTCATCCCCTTTGAAATGAACTCCTCATTGATCTTTCCCAGTTCACTTTCTATTCGCGCCTTTTCTTGGAATATATCTCGAAAGGTCTCTTTATTCCAGCTTTTTAATTTCGGTTTTATCAATTGTAGCTTCTTGATTACACGAAAAAAGTTTATTGCCTTCCAGGTTCTCACTATGCCACCATGATTCTATCATTGGGATGAAACCAGGTTTTTTGAACCACATTTTCTCGAACCTGAAAGGGCATCTTACCTTGCTTCTATCACCCAAAGGCTCTAGCTTCAGATCGCTCCCAATTAGGTTCAAATCATTAAAGGATGAAATTTATCATCACATCTCTTTCAACATTCAAAGGAGTAATGTCTCAACTTAATTGTAGAAAATACAAGAGTGAAACATTATTTCTCTATCCCTATGTATTGTGTATTGTAATCAATCAAAAAGTTTTCTATCTTAATATAATAGATAGGATATTCCATACCATTTTTATCTTATTGAACCAACATTGCTATGAGGGTATGTGCACGATCATCAAGGAAAAATATTCTATGGCAAAAAAATTCAAAAAATTAGAGTTAGGCAACTTGACGTAAAAATTTGAAATAAGTTATCTATATTATTTCAAAAATATGTAAGAATAGAATCTATATCAAATTGAATATAGTTTCTAAATTACTAGGTTTATTTAAAAAATAAATCTATTTGGTGAAAATTTGAAATTTCAATGCAGTAGTACTTAAATTTCAGAAAAAAATAAGTAGGTGTCTGTCTGACCACCCTAACCACAATAAAATGATAATATATTTTTATAAGATTTTAGATATAAGTAGAGGACTCATACCCCGATGTGATGCATATTTTTTTGTAATTTTTGTCGAAGTAAATAATTAATTATGATTTTTTTATTACAACTTTTTAAAATATAAAAATCGCATGTCTCACTCACCTTAACTTGGTCAGTAAACTTCATGAATTCACCTCATTTTTTATCCTATAGTATGCAAAGTATAGAATGTGACACAATGTTTGATTCAAAATATGATACTGTTTGAAAGCTATAGATGTTTTTTCAATCAGCTTATCAATTAGGACTTTAGTCATAATTTGAATAGAAAATGCATCAATAATTACTTATTAAATTCAAATTAAAGCATAATTTATATTGGTGGAAAGCTGAGACTTCCTTTAAAAACCCTTTCCATTTCATCAATTTTGGGTAAAAAATTGTCACAACCATACCCATCATATTGCCACTTTTGGCCCATATCACGATCCCTCGGGACATACCCATGAGAGTTTATAGGAGCATGTTGTGGTATAAAGGATGAATGGTTTTTTTTGCAGAAAGTAGGTTGTAAAATAGGTGGAGTGGCAAGATAATCCTTCAAACTTTCAAAATCTTTCTTACAATCCCCATTCCAATTAAAGTGCACATCTTTCTTGAGGAGATGTGTAAATGGTAACGTTCGATCTGCTAGGGATGCTATAAAATGACAAATAGCCTGAATTCTTCCTTATAAGGTGCGTAATTGAGGAAATTTTTATGGTATGTGCAGATCATCATGTAAAAATAAGCCCTTAAGTGGGCAAAAAATTCCAAAAATCAGAGTTAGCAAATTTGACATAAAAATTTGAATACATTCATATTATTTCAAAAATATGTAAGAATAGAATTTCTAACATTTTGATAGATGTAAATGATAATTCATTATAGGTATGGTTTAAAAATAGTGGGTTTCTATCCAAGGGGTTTGGTCTAAGGTGGTTTGATCAAACCCTCTTCAATTGGAATCTTTAAAATGGAAATTTTCAAGGCTTAAATCATTATATTTTCTAAAAATATGTGATTTTAGCAAAAATCATGATCTCCCAGAAAGTGTAAGACCACTATTGTGGCAGCCATGTCCTAATGTGATGCATATTTTTTGTAATTTTTTTCCAAGTAAATAATTAATTATGAATTTTTTATTACAAATTTTAAAAATATAAAATAACTCGTGATGTCTGACCACCTTAACTTGGTCAAAATCATGAAATTCAATTTTTAAAATCCTATAGTGTATGAATCATAGAATGTGACATATGTTTCAGATTGAAAAAAGTGATACCGTTTGAAAGCTATAGATTTTTTTCAATCAACCTATCAATCAGGACTTTAGTCGTAATTCAAATAGAAAATGAATAATAATAATTTATTAAATTCAAAGTAAAACATAATTTATATTGGTGGAAAGTTGAGCATCTCCTTTAAAAACCCTTTTTCATTTCATCAATTTTGGGTAAAAAAAAAGTCATCAGCCACATACCCTACACATACCCATCTTATCACCACTTTTGGCACATCATGATCCTGCACATACCCTTCTAGGAGGTGGCATGTTAACTATAGCATCAATTTTCTTTGTATCCACCTCGATTCCCCTGTGAGGTACAATAAAACCTAAAAGTTTTCCACTATCCACACCAAAGACACACTTTTGCAGATATAATCTCATGTATTTTTGCATTCACTCAAAGATCTTCTAAAGGACATTCACATTGTCTTGTTGAGTTAAAGATTTGGCTAGAATATCATCAACATAGTGGAATCCAAAATCTTATGTATCTAATCATCAAATATTAGTGTCATTTCTCATTGATATTTTTCTCCCACATTCTTTAATCGAAAGGACATCATTACCCAAAAAGATATTCCCAAAACCATCATAAATGTTGTTTTGTATTGATATTGAGGATTGATAAAGATTTGATTCTACCCAAAAAATCTATCCATGAATTCCAATAAGGCATGTCCGCATTCAAGTCCACTATCATGTCAATATTAGGAATGGGGAAATCATCTTTTAAAGATGCTTTATTTAAATCATGAAATTCCATACACATCCTAGAATATGATTATCAAGTTTTGTGACTGTGACAATGTTTGAGATCCAAGGTGAATAATCTATAGGTCATATGAAACTAGCTTCAAGGAGTTTTTCATTCTCTCCCTTAACTACCAAGGCTATCTTAGAATTTATTTTTCATATCTTTTTTCTAACTAGTTTAGCATTTTCAACAAGGATTATACTATGTGTCATTATCTCAGCATCAATTCCTTGCATATCCAAATAATTCCAGGTAAAATTTCAGGAAAGTCATGAAGCGAAGTTGCATGGTCTTGGGTATGTGCAAGATCATGATGGGTATGTGTAGGGTATGTGGCTGATGACTTTTTTTATACCCAAAATTGATGAAACAAAGAGGGTTTTTAAAGGAGATTCTCAACTTTCCACCAATATAAATTATTCTTTACTTTGAATTTAATAAATAATTATTATTTATTTTCTATTTGAATTACGACTAAAGTCTTGATTGATAGGCTGATTGAAAAACATCTATAGCTTTCAAATAGTACCACATTTTTTGAATCTAAAACATGCATCACATACTAGAGGATTAAAAGAAAAATTGAATTTCATGAAGTTTTGACCAAGTTAAGGTGGTCAGACACACGATTTTTTATATTTTTGAAAAGTTGTAATAAAAAATTCATAATTAATTATTTACTTGGAAAAATATTACAAAAAAATATGCTTCACATCGAGACATGAATCTTCTACTTATATTTAAAATCTTATAAGAAAATATTATCATTTTATTGTGGCTAGGGTGGTCAGACAAACACCTACTTCTTTTTTCCCTAAAATTTAAGTACTACTACATTGAAATTACAAATTTTTAAAAATAGATATTATTATTTTTTAAATAAACCTAGTAGTTTAGAAACTACATTCAATTTTCTACAGATTCTATTCTTACGTAATTTTGAAATAATATAGATAACTTATTCAAACTTTTACGTAAAGTTTCCTAACTCTAATTTTTCTAAAATTTTTGCCACTTAAGGGCATATTTTTTCCATGATGATCCTACACATACCCTCTTCTTATTCTTCATCATCAAGGCACATTCCTATCTTAATCACTTTCTTTTTATCGGTGATGTTCATCACTATATCAATTGTATCTCATAAAGGAAGTGCACTTTGTTTTAGAAATTCAAGATTGTATTCTTCTTTGCTCATGCCAATCTCACTAGTTTCAATGTATCTATCTTTACTCTTGGCACTAATCATAACACATGTAACCTGTTTCTTTTGAAGAGGAGTGGATGGTTTTTCATAAAATCCTAACATTTTTTTCAAGGACTCAGCATCTTCGAGGTATTCCCATGATGGTTCACAAGTTGTATCAAGCAATTTAGAATGCTTCAAGGTTAGGTTGATTTTAGATTTACACATGATGGTGTCGATGTTTAATGAGGGTCTTTTGTTTGTTTGCATTAACTTAGAAGGACAATATCCCAAACAACTTTTTGTTTCTTGCGTGTTAGGTTCTATAGGAATGCAAATGCCTTATTCTTTCTTTCCACATACTTTTCCACTATAACCCAATTGTTTCATAAGTTCATAACCTCTCCCATAAAGTCTTTCTATTTCCTTCAGGTTTGGTGGTTTTTGGTAATCTATCTCATAAAAATTATTTGTATAGATTATTTCATTTTTAAGGGTAGATGAGGTAGATGCTTGTGAGTTTTCTTCTAAATTCTACGTTGACATTACCATTGGTTTCTTTTGTTTTTCATCTTCTCTTCTTGTGATTATGTATTCTTCTATAAACAAAGTTGTGAACTTCAAGGAATCCCAATTTTCTTCCAATAACTTTGACACCATTTCCATTTCTCGTTTGTCTTCTTCCATAGGTTCTTTGTTAGATGTTGGAATTAATGTGTTTCGAGGACTTAATGTTCCTTTTTTAACTTATAAACAACTTTCAAGCTTGGGATCTATTTCAATTTGTTATATCTTATTTTTGTAGGCATACTTCATTATACGATGAAGAGTTGAAGGTACCGCATGCAGCTCATGAATGCAAGGTCACCATAAAAGAAGGTTATATGAAAGATTATCGGGTGCTACATGAATAGGAGTTTGCAAGGTAGCCCTTCCAACTGTAATAGGTAAAGTAGTCACACCCAATGGTTGTTTGTTTATATTATCGAATCCTCAAATCGAAAAGGAATTAGGTTGAATTTTTTGATTTATCCACACCCAGTTTATCCAAAACGATCACACTACACACATTAAGATTAGAACCATTTTCAATAATGGTTATTTTTATTCCTAACCTATTATGGATAGAAACTATCATGAAGGCATCATTTCTCTTTCTCATTTCCAAAGGAGGTCGCTCATGTTGATTAAGGTAATGTTTACATTAACTGTATTCATTCCTTGTATTAGAGTTGCCACATCATTTGCATTTGTACTAGAGGGAACCATTACTTGTTGCAAGGAAGTTTGAAGCATAGTGTGATAATTAGGTGAATTTTGAATTAAGTCCCATACGAATATCTTTGTAGGAATATTCTTAAGTTGTTCAACAAGATCATACTCCTTCCCACTATGCGAAGTTAAATGAGGAGCACTAGGCAAGATGGGATTAGGCAAAGGTAAGCTTCTTGGAGTTGGTTGCTTTGGTAGTAAATTGTTTCGATTGTCGTATGTATGAGAAATGGTATTGTAACTTGATTGATGAAAAAAATTGTTCTTAGGTAGGTAAAAATAATTTCATGCTTGTTATTAGTTTGAGGTTTGTGTGAAGGTGGGTAAGGATAAGTTGAGATTGAATCATGTTAAATTCTCTTAGTTTTAGTTTATCATAAAAATCCTTAGTGGATGAACATTGTGAGATGAATTCCCCATGGGCTTCATCTAACATGTTAAAGTCGTCACTACTAAAAGGCTTGAGGGTTAGGTTAGCTTGGAAGAAGAGATTTGACATACACAAATAACTATGCTTTCTCCAAATGATTCATCAGTTTGTAAGTGTTTTTAGTTTTGTTTTCTAATGAATGCCAAATTTAATCTAATTTGATTGAGCTATGAACTAATACTGAAAATGAAAAGTACAGGAATCTAATTCTATCCACAATTGCAATGAATGTAAACTAATATGCTAAATCTAATGATTTGAATGTAACAAAAAAATTTCAAACTTAAACTGAAAGCTACTAATAGCAAGCAAAAGCCTAGAAGTAAGGAATTTAATGTTGTGAAATGCACTTTAAAATCTACACTAGGACTAAATCGTCCAAAGGGGCTTATGAGTCTTAGTGAGGATTTTTTTCATAAATTTTAAATAATTTCAAGTATTTTTTATGCTTTCTGGCTTGGATGATTTGTAGAATAAATTCAAATGTAGATTTTAGATGATTTTTAATGATGTAAGATGTAAAAATGCAACCTATATCCATGGTATGTGCAGGATCATGATGGGCCAAAAAGTGGCAATATGATGGGTATGTGTGATGACCTTTTTTTACCCAAAATTTATGAAATGAAAAGGGTTTTTAAAGGAGATTCTCATATTTCCATCAATATAAATTATGCTTTACTTTGAATTTAATAAGTAATTATTATTCATTTCTATTCAAATTAATAAAGTCCTAATTGATAGACTGAGAAAAACATCTATAGCTTTCAAACGGTATCACATTTTTGAATCAAAAACATATGTCACATTCTATGCTTCACATACTATAGGATTAAGAAAAATAAAATTGAATTCATGAGTTTTGACCAAGTTGAGGTGGTCATATACAAGTTTTTATATATTTTAAAATTTGTAATAAAATTCATAATTAATTTTTACATGGAAAAAATTATAATAAAATATGCATCACATTGGGAGATGAGTCCTCTACTTATATCTAAAATATTATAAAAAATATTATCATTTTATTGTGGTTAGGGTGGTCAGAACACCTTATTTTTTCCCCGAAATTTAAGTACTACTACATTGAAATTTAAAATTTTCAAAATAGATTTCTTTTTTTAAACAAACCTAGTAGTTTACAAACTACATTCAATTTTCTACAGATTCTATTCTTACATATTGTTGAAATAATATAGATAACTTATTCAAATTCTTACGTCAAGTTTCCTAACTCCGATTTTTAATTTTTTGCCACTTAAGGGCCTATTTTTTCCATGATGATCCTACATACCCCGCGTTTCACTAATGCAATATTTAGAAACCCTAGATGCTAATTAACTAATGCAAACCCTAATACAAAGTTAATACAACCAAGATCTATGATGATGATGCACTCCAAATTTGAATTATGATTTTCTAAATGTAGGTTCACCAAAATGAAAGGTTGAATTTTTTGTTCTATGCTTGGGAGATAGAATAACAATCTTCACACTCTCTCATTCAAGGAAAACCCTAGAGACCTCAACCTAAGTATGCAAAGGAGAAAGAGATCTTGCAATAAGGTTTTCCTAGGGTCTAATTATAAACTAAAGAGGGGTTCACTACCAAGATAGGGCTTGGAAAAACTAATGAAATAAAGACCTAATGCTTAAACCTAATATGACGCAAAATTTCACTAAATGACCTATGAAAGCATGTAAAACCAAAAATAAATTTGCAAGATCATAGGTGTATAGTTGGAAACCTGAAGAATACTAGAATGAGCTTTGAAACACTAAAAATTTAGGAATTAGGGGACACTTGGACTCATATGCCACTATGGGCATATTAGTCCCAGGCTAGGGTTTATGATTTGGAATATTTTTCTAATAGTGTAGATTTATGATCTGCAAAAAAATGAAAATATGCCTATAGTAGGACTCATATGCCACTTTTGGCGTATCAGTCCCATTCCACTTTTTCAAGAATTTAAAGTTTAGATTTGTGCTCCAATCTCTTCTTTCCCCTTCCAAACTAATGTCTAGATTTGAACTTGTAAAAATTCCTACAAAACAAAACATAAACTTGATTTGCTTATGGGGGGTTTTCCTTGGTCAAACCCCTAGTTTGGTACTTAAACATTGATAGAAATAATGAATCTTGAATTAAAATGTGAATGTAAACCCTAACCTTAAGTGTGTTTAATATTAGGATATTTGAAATGAAATTTAACCCTATTCTAATGTGCTAGAATGAGATGCATGAATGCAACATAGACATGAATAAACCACTTTGACATATCTCTAATCACCCAAATGCGCTCTAATAATGTATGTACCTTAGGCTGAATGTAGAATGATAATAGAGGATGGAATCACTTAGGAAACAAGTCATTAGGCTTGTCTTGATGCCTAGTTGAATCTCCCCAACCTAGAATCAATCATTATTCACTATAGAAAACATAATCAACCCTTGACAATGCTAGATATTGAATGAAAGTGAGCTTGAAGACCTACAAAAACATAATAATGCTGCCCCAAAGCTTCAAGTTTGTTGATTCCTTATTCTTGAATTCTCTTGTGAAGAATGCTTGAATGCTTGGATGTTGAAATTTCTCTTCTAAATGCTTTCTTAGATGAAAATGACTTTAGAAGCTTGTTTATATAGGCATTACACCTAATTTACTATTATTTAGATCTCAAACATCGACAACAACCAAAAATTTGAATTAAAAAAGTTAAATTTCCTGCTCAAACCCTAAAAAGGCCCCAAATGGGACTAATATGCAACTTGTGGAGTATGGGTCCCACATAGGGGACTCAAATTCCCAAGGTGGCATATGAGTCCTACCCTAGATTTCCAGTGTGGGTTGTTATGAATTGTAGTGTTTTTGATGATTTTTTTGGATTTTTAGTTGAAATAAGCCTCGAGATCCAAAATAAAGGGTCATATGGGCCTATTAATGATGATTTAAAGGGCTATTTAATGCAAGGGTGCTAAAATAGGTGCAAATTAAGTGTGAAATTGCACTATTTTCAAGAGCATACAATTCTCTACACTACAATTTTAAGCTAAGGTTCTGACATCACTGAATTGTCTACTACTTGAGATATATCTATTACATTCATCCAAATTCAATGAAAAATTTAGAGGGAATACATAGAAACAATGACTTACCTCTTGTCTCAATTCCAAAGACCAAGTTTCTACAATATGGAAACACTCTTTTTACTTCAAACTTCCTCTATACACTTCTTTTCATTCACAAATACCTTTCATTGAATAAGTGTTCTTTAACATACTTAAATTTATTTCTTTGATCTCAAATGCTTCAACAATAAATGCTTCAAAACACAAGTAGATGTCATAAAAATTAGTGTATATTTCCATCTTTTTGAGGTCTGCAAAATTCATTCTTCACACATGCCCATATGTAAACTCCTTTCGCATGAAATTTGAATTTGTTGCCTTAATAAATTCACTTATGTCAAATCATGACACCATATATCGAAAAGAGGTATATTAAATTTTTTGATTATTGCTCCCCCTTAGCCACTTCCTAGTTTTAGTTTTTAATGGGATTGTCTGCACCAGAGGTTAGCACAGATAAAACTGATGACTCTGATTCTTCAAATTCTCCTTCCTTTCTCTAGATTCTTTTCATTTCCCTTTTAACCTCTATTGGATCAATCGTAATGATTGGTTCATATCTCTTTCTCAGACAATTATTTTTCATACTTCTACTTTTGCAGTCTCTAACAAAGTGTCCTAGATTTCTGCAATCATTACAAGCAACATTCTTCCTTCCAAATTATCCTTTATTCAGTCTATTTTTGCAATTATTAGCATTGTTTCCAAATGAAAAACATTGATAGCAATAGCCATTGAATGGATACATTATCCTGTTCAATTTTTTACTTCTGCATTCCATAGTTTTATGTCCAATTCTCTTGCAAGAACATTAATTGGAGAATGATAAAGAGTTTTGACTCAATCCATCATTTAGTTCTATTTTACTTTCTCAATATTATTCCCTATATCCAATCCTATTGTAAGAATAGAAAACACCATTAAAATATAAGTACCTTTGAGCATTAGGCTTTCTAATAGGAATCCTTCAGGTATTTCTTCTAAGATTCTTGAATTGTCTATCATTGCTTTGATTCGTCATGTTTGGGGATTGATTTTCTTTCAAGATTTTTCCTTCTTCAAATCCCAATCCTCTTTTGTCCTTATAGGGTTTATGTCTTGTAATCAATTCTTCCAGCATTGTAGAACTTGTCACAAATTTATCCTCATGTCTTCTTGCTTTTTTGAGATCTAATTTCAGAATTACTACCTATTGTTCAAGCTTTGCACACTCATCCATCTTCCTTTCAATTTTATCTTTCTAACTATCTTCATTTTTTCTCTTTTCTTCCAAATTTTCTTTTATTTTGGTCATTTCCTCATCTACTCTCTTTAATTGATCACTTACTTCTCCACATCTTTCCTTCAGTTTCTCAATGCACTCATTTTCTTCTTCATGCCATCCTTCAAATCTTCATTTTCTTCTATAAGTATAGTAGGGTTCTCTTCAAAAGGAATAGAAATATTTTTATCTTCCATGTATTCAATTTCATTACCTCCCTCAAGATGTTAGACTATTTTAGAGGAACCAAGATTTGATACCAATTGCTGATTACCCAGAATACTAAGAGGTGGGGTGAATTAGTATTCCATTAAACCATTAAGCTAGATAAACCATCTAATTATTAAAGCACATATAACTGCAAACAAGTGTGAAGACATTGAAATGAACATGATATCATAAGACACATCAACACTAGATTTTTATGTGGAAAACCCAAAATGGGAAAAACCACGGTGAGGATTAGCTCACAATATAATATATCTAGATATAGAATATTACAATGGATCACTGCTAGGACACACTATCCTTAAAGGATCATAATCTGAAATAGTTTACAAAAAAAAGTATGGTTCACTACCAAGAGATGAACTAAGATGGAATGCACCTTCCTTGTGCTAAATTTTAGTTTCGATGAAGCACAGTATCTGAAAAACTTCTCTATAAGTGTATACAATTTCACATATGAACATCTATCAATCTTCCTCTCTCTCTCTCCACTATTTTACACTTAGATTCTCCTTTTTATGTCCTTGATCTCAAAAAGATTTTGCATATATATACCATATATAATCAAGTTCATCAGTTAGGTCATCCTAATTGGAGCAACCTTATTTCCAATCAAAACCAAGTGTGTCGGCCTTAACCTCAAAAACACATTCATCTTAGCATGCTATTAGTCAACATGGACCTATGATAGATTCATATAGCATTCATAAGATAAATTTAAAACTCCTCAACCCCAATTGATAATTAGGTTAGTGAGAGTTAGACCTAAAACATCAAAACTCTAAATATGTATCCATTTCATCGAACGCACGTAACAAAAAAACTTGTTAACACATAAAATTATTCTTTAGATGACATTGAAAAAAATATCTTCAACATCACAAAATAAAATAATTATTCCTAAGAAAATGTGGAATTTCCCACATCAATGCACTATTCAGAAACTCATTGTAGACTTCAAAGTAGAACATTGTCATTTATATCTTTTGAATGTGTTCACATGGCATTACAAAACTTTGATGTAAGATGCATCTTGTAGTCACAACCCATGTACAAAGTACTATAGATTTATTTTTCTTTGAGGTGAAATATGGATTAAAACACCAACATACTGAACCGGTGTATAAGCATACCACTATTTTCCAAACTACTGGTAATAGTATCTTTCCAATCATAGAGCCTAGTCAACTAAATTATTAGATCAATTAAAGTATACCCCTTCCACATTATGTAGATAAATTAACTAAGAAAATAAATAAGCTCACACACACACACAAAATTAAAGATAACACAAGATATAGATGGAAAATCCAAGATGGGAAAAACCACTATGAGAATAGTGTGAATATGAAATTCACCATGCTCCCTTCAAGTTTGGTTTTTGGCTAAGTATCAGCCCATGCCTTCAATTGAATATCATTGGCCCCTTTTTGATTGTTACCGTGGCCTCTGCCACATGTCTGCTCATCACTCTCCAAAGAAATTTTCTCCTTGTCTTCTATCGGCCCCCGCTATGCTCCCACGTGTCTTCACCATAGGTTATTTTGATTGCTTCCTTTCACTTCCTCAAGAATCCCCACTCACATGCCATGTAGCTCCCATATGCATACAAATTTGGCAGGCCCCATAGGCTGCGTCTATAGTAAACATTTTTGCTACGTGTCAGTTTAGTGCAAGCTTTCAATGAATGAAGGGGAAATCGGCCATGGGCAGGGAAATGTTGCCACACATCTCTTCAATGCATGCTTCTTCAAGGCAAGGAATAAAGTGGAAAATGGGTTGTGATATGCTACCATGTGTTCTAACTACCTATCCAAGGAGGAAACACTTGTCTGGACGGGACTTTGTTGGGACGATTGCCATAATTCATAGGGGATGCACCTCAATGGAGGGCGACCAAATGCTATGGCCCGAATATTTTCTATTACAAGTCGAGGGAAATCATTGCCTCAACATCATTACTTAGGATTCATAATATTTTTGGTTGTTGGTCTCTACGCAATGGAAGGTTCACTATAAATACATATCTTTGCTTCTGAAGAAGGATTCTAAGTTCGAAGATTATAGGCTACATGTTTTATAATTTCCACTAACTATTTTAAGAATTACAAGATTTTTTGAAAGACACTAGGCCTTTTATTGTTTAGATTATTGCAAAAACTTACAAACTATGCCATTTTTCAACATCTCTATTTTGTTATGCTATTGATAAACTTTACACTGTGCCATTATTTTTTGAATGGTTTAGTTGTCATACTTCTATAATTTGAATGCAATTTTACTGGTTTAGATCATGTATTTTGACTCTTTCTTTCAGTAAATGGGTGTGATAATTATTGTCATTGAATGAGTTGTTTGTGCTGCAATCCTTAAATTTTGTTATTCTGGGACATGGTAAATTGCTAAGTGGGCCCTTAGATCATATCCAAAAGATAGGTTTATTGTGCTTTTTATATAAATTCTAGTGCATCACCTTAGTTAGATTTTTTATTTTTATATATGCTTCCTTTTCCCATTCCAAAACCCCAATTATAGAAGAAACTAGCTTCTTTAAAAATTTGGAGGTCACTCAGTTTAGCACAATAAGTCCCCCATAAACTGAGTTTCCCACAAAGGGTCGTTACCTTGCCAATTTTTGGCATCAATAGTTTTTCTTTTTCTTGGCATGCCCAGTGGGACTGAGGTTAAATGAACCTAATTTTAGGAAGGGTGCATGAGCCATCGACCTGTTACTAGGTCCCAAACAACAAATAATCCTGGTTTATTAGTAACACCGTTAGGGACAGTATAGCCCGTGATCCAATTAGTGAACGTTATGCTTCCTCCTCCCTTTCCGCTAGCCATGTTGCCTATCACTTATAGAAACTATGTGGCATGGGATGCCGGAAGCCCCCTTGTTGCACCAGTAGTGCCTGTCGTTTGTTGATGTATGTCTAGTACATGGTGTTATAGACCAAAATATAGTGCTAAGGTTGCTCGCAACCTCTTTTAGAGGCAAGGCACTAGATTGGTACCAGATGTTGCAAGCAAACACTATCAGTACCTGGGATGAGCTTGGAGATCCTTTTTATCAAAGATTCTCAAATGAAGGAGACTGATCCACACTATATTATTAGCTCTTGGTCATAAAGTGGGCCTCGCACGAAGCCATGGTTGACTTCAATACTTGGTTCCATACAAGTTGGCAGAGGATTCAAGTTGATATCCGTCTGCTGCCCGATTTGGCATTCATGTTCTACTTGAATTCTATTAATCCTAACATTTCAATGATGATCCAGTCTCTCAGTGGAACCACACTACCAGGCACATATAGCATCGTTGTTAAAGCAGAGAACAATTAGATAGACATCGGGGAATTTCCACCTTGGCCCATCATTCCTATATTCCCAGAAATATCGGTTTGTACTTAGGAGATGCCTTCTACTAGTGCACCAGCTCCTCCTCAATCCATGTACACGCATCTAAGCACGCTGCAAAATGTTGCCTCTACATCTACCTCTTTAAAAGAGGAAATGACCAAGTTCAAAGAAATGTCGTAGACTATTGTGAATGATATAACTATCATCAAGAAAAACTAGGAAGCACCCCCCAGGCTGAGCTACTAGAATTATCAAGGCGGGAAAAATTCTTATGAACAAAACTAGTTCCAAGGAGGCACTCATGCCAATCCATAGGCACAAACAACAAATCAAATAGTACCAGTACCTTCCCCACTACAGAGTGCTAATCTAAGTTTGAGGGGAGAGTTGACTGTAGACCAAAACAATTTGATTGATGACACTAACCCTTGGTGCTTCACTTGTGGTGATTCACATATGCCCCAAAATTTCCCATGTGGAAACATACAACAAAAGCTGGCGAAGCAGCACAACCAAGGTGCAATGTTAGATCCTAGAAACTATGTGTATAAATCCTCAAAAATGGACAACGCGGTGCTTACCGCATAAATGTAGGGGATGTCACTAGAGCAAGAAGGAAACATCACTCCTGATCATGCACTCTTCTCATGGATGGAAGAAGAAGAGGTGGTGTTTTCCAATGACGCATCCACATCTAAAAAATTGCAAGTACAATCTAACTCCAACACTCACTCAAAGAGGAGATTTACGGATGAACTAGTCTCTTCATAGCTAGTCAGTCCTCAACCTCAAAGTGCTTCTGACTAGATGCCTAGTACCTCCGCAGTGGTGTCGCAATGCTCACTGTGAAGGGAAATTGTTATAACAAGAGCTAAGGAGTAGATTTCTTTGAATTCACTAATGTTTCTTTATGGGATATTCTAGCCATCCCAGAACAGAAAACGCTACTAAAGAAGGCTCTCTAGGAAGACGTTAGTGCAACGCCAATGGAGAAATTTCCCAAAGCAAGGGTTGTTAATCAACCATTTTCTGCCAAAGTTCTTACAAATAGCATAGAGGAAGCCCCTGCTGAAGTAAGAGATAAGCCGAAGCCTCAACCCTTCTTCTTAACTCTCATTATAGGGGATAAATTATTACGTAATGCCATGATTGATTTTGGTGCTAGAACCACAGTTATGCCTAGACAAATAGCTGAAGCTTTAGGACTCAGCTATGAACCCTTAAAAGAGGAGTGAAGTAGTTTAATGGAAACAAAGTTGAAATCGTAGGTGTCATCAAAGCACTCTCCTTGACCCTATTCACTTTCCCTAGTATCATAGTGTCGCAAGACAATATGATCATAAATGTTCCCCCCATATTCGGCCTTTGTTTACCCCAAGAGTTTACTTCAAAAGTGGGCATATATTTGTCCCTAGATTGGTCACATTTGATCCTTAGGACCAAGCATGGTGCAAAAATGAAGATAGAATATGAAGCTTTACATTCAGAACATGTAGCCGATGAAGCCATGATCAATTTTGAAGTCACACATACCTCTATCACCAAGCAAGAAATGTATTGCGCTGAGCTACTAGAAGATGAAAAAGTGACCAGAGATTAGGATGATCAAGAAGATGTTCTCTTGAGCGAACATATAGATACTGACCCTTTCAAAAACTACCATGCTACCAGGTTGGGCACCTATGTCATCTACAATGAAGATCAAGTGCTCCCGAAGGTTGTCAAAGAATCTAAAAGTGGTCTACCCTTAGAACTATGGACATTGTACTTCAACAGAGCAAGATGTAAGGTCAACACAGGAGCTGGGATATATTTAATATCCCCACACAATGAAAAAATATTGAATTCTTTCTGCTTCAATTTCACTTGCTCAAACAATGAAGTTGAATATGAAGTACTGATGCAAGGTTTAAGCCTTGTGAAATGGATGGGCATAAAGCAATTAATGGTGTTCAGAGACTCTGAACTAGTGGTCAATCAAGTCCACATAATTTCTATGGCCAAGAATGTCTGCATGAAATCCTATAGACACCATGTTTGGGACTTGATTAAGGGCTTCAAATCCTTCAACATTCAGATGGTGCCTCGAGAACAAAATACAGATGCAGATCGCATGGCAACAATCAGATCCTAGTTTGATCCTTCCTCCGACCTCATTCACAAAAAACACTTGGTACGAGTGATAGTCTGACTAGCCATTCCATACAATTTCCAAAGCTAGCAGGTGTTTGATAATGATGAACACATTTCCTCATTCATCCAACAATCGAGAGAATTTTCTGACTAGCTCCAATCGAAGATTGTTGAAGCCTATGAAGGACAAATCATCTAGATGAAATCCAACAAGCTTCCAAAAGGATTGGTCACTCGCGAAAATGTTTTTGATTGTGATGATGCGA
>VDFB02202660.1:0-32884 GCA_007258455.2 Sequoia sempervirens | reverse complement strand
CAAAAGGATTAATGATAAAATTCATAGATTGAGATGAAAATAGGTTTGTATAAATCTATAATTCACTATTCTCCTTAGCTATAGACTTGTTCTTATTTTACTTTTTACCATTGAAGCAAATAGTACCATTTTCGATGTGATCCTGTATTTCATGACGGAGGCAGATACAATTTTTGGTATCATGCCCATGGACATGATGGTATTGGTAGAATGCATTCCATCATACCAATTGGGATAAGGCTCTCTAAGATGTTGAGGATCTTCAAAGGTTATAACTTTATACTATAATAGTTTTTTTAGAATAGAATAATAAGATTTAGAAAAGTTTGTGAGTTGTCTATTGCACATGAGGCCTTTATCATTAGATGTGGCAACTACATTCGCAATAGGTTTTCCTTTTCTCAAAATCAACACTATAGACCTTCCTTATAGATGGGGGCACAAGGAAGATCCGCCAAACTAAATGACTGTCTACTGATATTCCCAAAATGCTAAATATAGATGCATGAAAGAAGGATCTAATTCATTAACGAAAAATTCTCCTTCAAGGGTCTTTGTAGGTTGCCAATGAACACCTTGAGCACATCTAAGTCAAGTAGTAGATAATAAATTTGTTTAAAGTGTGCTTTATATCAAGCTATAAAATTAATAATCTTCTCATTCTATCCCTTCGTACATTGGATGAGGTCCGAAAAGGCCATCTTTGATTTGATGTTAGCCTAGAATTTCCCTAAGAAACTGATTAACAAGCTGATAAAAGAGTAAGAATGGGGAGGTTTTCAGGAGGAAAAAGACTGGTATTTACCATTCTAGTATTTGTGCCACTTTGAGAGATTAAAGAATATGTTGTATCAAAGGCATCTTGCTGAAAAGTCTATACTACACACATCCGTTAGAAATGAAACGTGTATTCAAAAGAAAGGGTCTCCACCACTACAAAACTTAGGATATACTATTCAAAGTTTAAAATTAGAATTAAATTTTTACTAATTGTTATTTTTCCATCTCTACACGTGTTATAAATTTGTTTTATAAATAACATTGAGTAATGACTGTGGACGTTAAAATGAGAATGAGTATTGCGTACAGTCATGGAAAGTGCATGAAATCAGTCGGCAACATGAAAAGTTAATGACATTTCTATACGAGAAGAGAAGATAGATGATACGTGAAAAAACAGAAAGAAATCATGGAGAAGGCGTGACAAGTATCAAAGTAGCCAATAATATGAAGAGAGGTAAAATAACTGTATTCTGCGGTTCATGCTTTTGATACTTTTATTTATTTTTACCTCTTCCTTGAGATGGATTATAAATAGTAAATTGAAATATATGGTAGTGCATAAGATGCTCTCTCCCACAAATATACTTCCAGCAATGGAGAGATCAAGTATTTGTCGAAACGACTTGATTTTAAATTTCTCATGTGAAATATTGTTTGATTAAATTAGAATGGAAGGAATTGGAAAGAAAAGATTTTGATTGCATGTGGGAAAAGCTTGTGGAATGCATTTTCTTTTAAAACAATTCATCCTCTGTGCTCACTTGGACTGTTCCTCATTTTGGTGTTGAAGATCTTCTTCTGGGCAGAACGAGTGTATGCACTCGCTGCCATAATCTCTCTGTAACGACCTCCACTCTCTTTTTCCTTCAGGTTAAGAATAGTGAGTTGGAGATTATTTGGCTATTGTTAGACTTTGAGGGAAGTGGGATGTATACTTTGAAGATCTTCTTCTGGGCAGAACGAGCGTATGCACTCGCTGCATTGGTATGTAGATGTAACGCTCCAATCTTTATTGTCTATGTAACGCATCTGACATCTCCATAATCTCTCTGTAACGACCTCCACTCTCTTTTTACTTCAGGTTAAGAATAGTGAGTTCGCATCTGACAGCTCCATAATCTCTCTGTAACGACCTCCACTCTCTTTTTCCTTCAGGTTAAGAATAGTGAGTTGGAGTACAGACCTCCACTCTCTTTTTCCTTCAGGTTAAGAATAGTGAGTTGGAGGTTATTCATTATCTGCTATTGTTAGACTTTGAGGGAAGTGGGATGTATACTTTATTATTATCTGGCTATTGTTAGACTTTGAGGGAAGTGGGATGTATACTGTTGTAGGATGAATATATTGCTGATATGCTGTAGCAGAGATTATTGATTTTTGGATTTAATAGAAACAGAGCTATCCCCTGCTCTGATGTCGATATAGCCTTTTGGTGAACCATGTTGGTTCTTCTTTCTTGCATCTCTTCTCCCTGTGTGTATGTATTCGATTTAATTATTTGCTTTTAGTTTTTGTGTGTATTCTTCACTCAACATATTGTTCAAATAACGGAAAGTACAACTCTCAATAGAGTTACAGAAAGGGCAGACAGGAGGTTTGAATGATCTAAATATATGAGCTATACAAGCAGGAACATCCAAACTTCTTATTATAAGATTCAAAACATCCTGGAAATTGAACTCTTGTGTTGGTAGGCATTAATTTCTACCAACAAATAAACAAGATTGTCAAACATGCATTTAAGATGGAAAACTTCTCGCTCTCCATTCCAGACACTTCTCCCACCAATTTCCACCGACTAATTTTAAGCATGTGTTTTGTGACTGTAATAGGTTCTGGAGAATTCCTAAGCCCTTTATAAAAAGAGGCAGATGTAAACGTTTAGTAGGCAATAAAAATCAATTCCTTTTCTGTGCCGTAGCACATTGGTCTGGTGTTTATTTTTCATTCCTCTGCCCACCTACAAGTGGTATCAGAGCCAGGTGAATTTGAGGAGGAAATTCTGTCACCATTTGTAACAGACGTCACGAGGAAGTTAAGCAAAATTTTGGAGGTGATCCTGTGACAGATGTCAAGAGCCAAATTAAGGAGGAGATCTCGTCACCATTTGTGAAAGACTAAGTTTGAAACATCATCGAATTGGCATCAAGGAAGTGTACAGATCAGAGAATTGCTGCTCAAAACAAAGAGGAAAAGAAATTGCAGAGAATCCCTAAGGTGTCGCAGCACTTGAATCGACTACTGTTGAAGGCAAGTTTGTTTGAAGCATTGCTGTCCTATAAAGATCGCAGTCGCAGAAAAATAAGGAGTTCGTAGATTATGGAATTGCAAATAGAACCACAGAAGGCATCGCTGTTGTTGCAAGGAGCTTGAGTAGCCTCAACCGCAGACCAAGAATATTTCTAGTCAACAAAGGAGGATTGGCAGAAAATCATTTGAAGGCCGCAGCCATAAAGGAGTGTTAGAAATAGATCAAAATTGCAAGCATAATTTGAGTGTGCCGCAGCTCTTGCCATTGGAATTGCAGATCAGCTAAAGGGAATTACAGAAGCACAGCCGCAGCTGTTGAGGAGAAAGAAGTGAAGAAATATACTGTTTTAAGGGTATGGCATCTGGTAACTTTCAATATCTTATTCCAATATTTTCTGACAAGAATTATGATAATTGGGGTTTTAGAATGAAGTCGACATTTGATTCATATGAGTTATCAGACATAGTTAGAAATGGTTATACTGAATTACAAGACGAGTCTACTTTGAGTGCTGATTAAAAAAAAAGCTTCATGAAAATAGGCAAAAGAACATGGGACATCCTAAAGACGGCATATCAAGGTACTAGTAAGGTAAAAATTGCCAAAAATCTGAGTCAATAGATCAATTTACATTTCATGTTATGGATTTGGTTAATCAAATAAGGTAGAATGGTGATGAGCTAACAGATCAAAAGGTTGTAGAAAAGGTTTTAAGAAGTCTATCTAGAAAATTTGATGCAATTGTTGTGGTAATTGAGGAATCTAAGGATTTGACTACATATTCTATGGATGAGTTGGTTGGTTCCTTGAAAAATTATGAAGACAGGTTGAACAGAAATGATAATACCTCGTTGGAGCATGCATTCAAAACACAAATGACATTTGGCAAAGGCAGAGGAATAGGAAACTCAAGATTTAGAGGAAGAGGAAGAGGCAATTTTCAAAGAGATGAAAGAAGAAGTCCTGATCCAAGAGGAGGAAGAAATCAAAGCTTCACTTCTAGAGAACAGTCATCACAAATGTTTGATAGATCTAATGTTCAATGCTATTAGAGCAAGAAGTATGGACACTTCGCAGATGAATGTCAAAGAAGCAAGCAGATATAGAGAAACAAAATGCAAATTTTTCTGAGTGTAGTCTATAGTCCAGAGACATTGTTCTAGATATTACTTTATTCGAGAGTTGGTCAACCATAGAGATATCATTCTACAGTTTTGAGATCAAAGGAGCAGCTTGCAGATTTTTTCAAAGACATTAGCAATTTGAGTATAAGAGATAAATTTTGGACATTGTAAATTTTGATGTAATTAGTGGTAGAAATTAGGGGGAGTGTTGGTAGGCATTAATTTCTACCAACAAATAAATAAGATTGTCAAACATGCATTTAAGATGGAAACTTCTTGCTCTCCATTCCAAACACTTCTCCCACCAACTTCCACCCAAATGTTTGATAGATCTAATGTTCAATGTTACTATTGCAAGAAGTATGGACACTTTGCAGATGAATGTCAAAGAAGCAAGCAGATATAGAGAAACAAAATGCAATTTTTTCTGAGTGTAGTCCAGAGACATTGTTCTAGATATTACTTTATTCGAGAGTTGGTCAACCATAGAGATATCATTCTAAATTTTTGAGATCAAAGGAGCAGCTTGCAGATTTTTTCAAAGACATTAGCAATTTGAGTATAAGAGTTAAATTTTGGACATTGTAAATTTTGATGTAATTAGTGGTAGAAATTAGGGGAGTGTTGGTAGGCATTAATTTCTACCAACAAATAAATAAGATTGTCAAACATGCATTTAAGATGGGAACTTCTTGCTCTCCATTCCAAACACTTCTCCCACCAACTTCCACCGACTAATTTTATGCATGTGTTTTGTGACTTAATAGGTTCTCGAGAATTCCTAAGCCCTTTATAAAAAGAGGCAGATGTAAACGTTTAGTAGGCAATAAAAATCGATTCCTTTTCTGTGCCGTAGCACATTAGTCTGGTGTTTATTTTTCATGCCTCTGCCTACCTACATCTTGGACGTTGAATTTATGAAGCAAACCTTACAGTATATCCATCATTAAACTGCTCTCAAAACCGAATGCAACTGCAAAATACAATGTATTCCTTTTCACCTTCAAATATCATCTTATAATTTATTTCCATGAATCACTTTCTCGCCTATAAAAAGTCTTTATTAGGGCTGCCGTTTGCAAAAATAGAAATTTTCTTTTGCTTTATTTGTTGACAGGAAAAAACTCAGAAATTCCGCTATATAAGTTTTCTTTTTGCTTCGTTACTTCTGCTGCAGCCTCATCTACTCGAGTTCCGCCAGCCTTTCCATCCTCTGTTTTAAGTTTATATTTATATTCTTACATTCTAATATTTATGTTCACTCCAACATTCCCTCCTCTCATATAATTATGTTTATTATATATATATATAGAATATAATATAATATAACAAATGTCATATAAGTATTTGACTTTATAGTATTGTAATTATTGTTTTTTAGATTTTATAAAAATTAAATATAAGTTTTATTAATGTGAATAAAAATAAATATAAATTTTGTTAATTATAGTGTTTTAGAATTGTTAATTAGTTATTTACATGACCTAATCTTAACTCTAACTCACACCCTAACTCTAATTCTATCCCTAACCCTAACCCTAACTCTAACTTTAATCACATATCTTTTTTATATCTAGTTTAACCAAAATTCCTTTTGATTTATATTCCTAGAGCATTCTATAGCTTCAAGAGCAATGATTATTCCATCTATGATGGATTTCCTTGGAGTGAACCCACTTTGTTATTTTAAAATTATGTTTGGAAGTATTCCTTTTAATCTATTAGATATTTATTTGCCTTATAAATTATTTTGTAAACTATTTTGCACAAAGAAATGGACCTAAAATCATCCAATGATTTTGTTATACTTTTCTTTTGTATTAGTATAATAACCATGTTATTTAAATCTTTGAGAACTATTTTTATTTTTATCTTTAGATTCCTCTAAAAAGAGGCACACTTATTTTTATCTCCTTTAAAGAGGAGGACCTCATGGTGGAGTCATTTATTCCTAAGACCATGCTAAGAATGTTGTCTAACAACCTTGAAATTAAAGCTTCATTAGTATTGTCAATATTTAATCATACATTTATTTTAAGAGGTTTTTTAATATATTTACTATTTAATTTATCAAAGTGAATAATTGTTTACTATTTTATTTATTAGAAATGCATTTTTCCACAACTCAGACAAGATAATAGCTTTGAAGCCACCATTGAAGCCCATCTTTATCTTCCTTTTCTTATCATTTAATTACAACAAGAATTCATTTGTTTGTAATAATTTATTGTCTCTTGTATAAATCATAATGCATTGCATTTTCTTCTTGTTCATGTCTATATAAAGGTTATAGAATACCCACCTTCCTTTTTTTTTTCTATTTAAAATATTTCATTGCATTCTATTTTTAACAATTTTGTGGATGAATCTTTTATCATATTTATTAATTAAATGAAAATAAATAATACAATATATCTTAATTTTTAATTATTAATAAAAATATAATCAGATGTGTATTTTGATTTTTAGATATGCATCACCTATAAATTATTTAGAATTATATTATTAGTTCCTGGGAACTATAGCGGAGGCTTAAACAATAAACAGTGATTAATGTATGCTGTGATGGCCAATTAGAATGTAGTTTTTTTAAAGACTTATGCAATATTTGATAGTTGGGTCAGTGAAGATGCACGTTTTTTAGTTCAAATATCCAATAATTCTTTTTTGGTGCTCTCTGATTGGCCCTCTATAGATTGTCAGAGGCTCTGCGGGCATTTCCAGGAAGTATACCGCGTAAATTTTGAAGCTGTTGCAGATTGTCACAGGTGAATGAGGTTGCGTTCTGCATGCAAGGGAGACATGGACAAGCATTCTGAGGGCGGTGGCATTTGTAAAATAGTCCACGCGTCTTTTCTATTCTCAGAATTTGATTCAGGGGACGATGACCGCATCATCAAGGTTTATGAAACATCTCATTCTCACTCTCCCTCGGAGACTCGATCCCGACTCCTCCTTCCTATCCCTTTCTCCTGCACATGACGTGCTGCTCAAAATACATTCCAGAATGAACGATGAAGGGAATAGTAACAGCAACAGCAATAATGACAATAATAACATTGCCCATCATACTAATAATAATGGAAACACAAATACGGATTTTGCCCAGAGATCAAACATTGCCAAGATGTGTTGCTTCTACTGAAGAAATTGTACAGGTCAACCTCTACATTATCTTTCTTCTTTGCTTTTTGGAGGCCATCCATCTCTAAATTTTTGGCATTTTGAGATTTAGGGTTTTAATTGTGCTCTCTTTTGGGTTAATTTTGTTGTTTAATTCTGACCCTCGCATTTTTGTATTCTCCTTAAGGTCTTGGTCATAGCACCCTATATTGGTATAGTTGCCACTCACTCGACTTTCAGAATCTTTGGTACAGCTCCCAAAGAAATTTTCCTGGCCTTTGGTGGGGGACTGCTGTTCTCATTTGATGCTTCTCCTAGTTCAAAATGTTCAGGAAGGCTATTTTTTCCTTGCTTTTCTTCTATACAAAAAGGCATCGCAATGTCCACTGCCTCTTGATTGTTGACCTGACACATGTAAAATCATGACAAAAATATGTTACTGAAACAAAACTCTTAACATTTTAGATGCAAAATACACATACTCGGATGTCAGTAAAAGAGAAGGAAGATTCCTCATCACAGATTTGAATATAAGTACAAATACTAGCAAACAAATAAGAATGCAAAAGCCACTTGAAAATTCAAGCCTACCTTCTCCAAAAGTCCATCTGATGCTAATATCACAAATTCATAATCAGATGTAATGGGCAGCTTTCTGGTGTCTGGTTCAAATGATACCCATTATTTTAGGGGAAAATATCCTATGCTTCTAGATATAGCTAGGGTTCCCTATACTCTCTAGGTTCCATGACAAATATCCACATAGCCACCCTGATAGTAAATCCTTAAAAAAAAATCAGCAATCCTATCACTGAAAAAGGTAGGATACAAATCAATGCTGCAAATTGTGCTTAAAAATGGTTACCAGATTTTTAATCCTTTTCTTTTCTTTCTCTGTTCCTGGTTTATGATCCCAGCTAAGGGCTTCAGCATTTCCGTTTCTATTTAGTACTACACGGCAATCCCCAATATTACCAACAACTAAATAACCATCCTTGATCAAAGCAGTTACACAACATGACCCACTGCCTACACCTTGCTTCAATTCAAAGCAGGTCAATAGTCATATCTTACAAAACAAAAAATGCAAAACCCAGACTCAATTCAAAAGAAGAAGAAACTTTCATTCCAATATTCTTAGATAACCTTATATGTCTCAATCCAGAAAATAAGACCTCTCCAATGAATCTTAAACATAAATTGTTGCACAGCCAAAAACCTTCAATAGAAAATAGCTTAGTGTCCCAATCCAGGAAGATATTAGCACCCAAACTTTGCAAGTTTTTATTAGTTTACTTGCTCTAAAAACTGTTTGTTTGTTGCTACATATCTAGCTTTAATTGCCTTCTCTAGATCTCCTTATTTGACCATCAAATCCACAATATTTTGCCCGATTTTCTCTGCTACAAAATCTACAGCTTTGTGGCCTCCATGCCCATCATAAACACCAAAGAAAGCCTGCCAAACCCAAATAGCCACGAAAGAAACTAGATATGCTACCATGAATTCACTCCAAAATTTTGGTGGGCTCATAAATTTTTGAGAACAGATGGTAGTGGATGAGTGAGCACTTACAGTATGATGCTTCCTTTTAGTAACAAAAGAAATTTCTATTTGCATTTTTTGGTTTGTCACTTGTAAATTTGACAGATTATGGTCTTCGACTCCTAGAATTTTATTTTTAGAGAAGCTCCCTAGTAAATTTATACCTTCAAAAATTACCAGTCTTCTTTATCCCACTAGATGCAATTGGAACATTAGGGCATGAGAGTTTCTTCTTTTGTAATTATGTAATACATTGTGTTGCTCTACATATTCTTCATTCAGATGTTCTGCTGGTTGGCTGATCATTTCCCTATAGCTAGAACAACAACAGACATTATGGCCACTGAGTAAGAAGAAAACAACTTTTCTACCCACAAGTCTGCACACAAAATGGACAATGGTATTTTCCTTTCACTTCTACTCATATTTGACCAAATTGGCTTGCCTTTTATAGATAGTTATATGAGTAGATAGTTTTTATCATAGCTATGGTTAATATTTTGTGTTTTACAGAGATAAAATTTTAAATTTTTTTGTTGTTGTTGTGATGGTTTTCATATTCATGGTAGAAAGTGGGACTGATGTTAGTTACAAGTTTCAACTATGTATACATTCTATGTGACATTGAAAAATGAGTTTGAAGGTGAAGGTTCAAATAAAGAATTTGGATGATATCTATCGAGACTTTCAGCTTCTCTTTCAATGCTTATGCTAAAACTTTCAAAATACATGAAACAGGACAACCACCATTTATATCTGATTTTGTTATTTATTTTGAGGATGAAATACATTTGTTCATTTTAAGCAATTTTATAAAGAAAAATAATTGATTGCAGTTGTTAAAAAATTTCTTCGAACACCATCGTAGAAGCCTTGATTGTCTTTCTTGTTAGACTTTTGAATCACATTATAGTTTTTCTACAATTAATTGGAAAACTTTGAACATTCATTTTGTGGATAGTAATTAATTTGTTTTCTTCTTAGATATTGTCAAGACTCAATATGGCAAAGCTCCAATGAAATATAGGAACACTTATATGTAGAGTCCAATGATATATAGAACAATGTTTCCTTTGCCATGGCCGAGGATTCTAGTCTTGCAAAGGAGGCTATCTTTAGTCCTTTGTAGTGGCCTGCCCCTAGTACCATGCAGTAGCCTCCCCCTAGTACTATGTAACGCGCTACCCCTAGTGCTATGCAAAGGACTGATTCAAAAGAACAGATTTATAAATATGGCAAGAACACAATACCTCAACAATCAATGCATATGCAAAAATCATGAATAGTGACTTATTCTCTTTTAAGAAACGAGCTATATTACTAAGTAGAGTTTGGGTAGATTCATCTCTCTATACCATGACCACATTTAGTAGTTGAAAAATATATTGTTGTATGCATCTGGATACCAAAGGACTAAAATCAGTGGTCAAATAAATGAATGGTATCTTTATACAATACAAACACTTGAATTTTAAAAAATAGGCCATGTGGGCTTGATAGTGGTGTATAAGTGAGCACCATTTCTAAATTGCATGAAGCATAGCCAAGGAGTGTTTGATTAGGTTAAAAAATAAGGTTACTGCATTTACTTCACTTTCGGACCTATGAGAAGATACACATTATTGTTATGCTGCTACTACAAATAACTCTAATATCGTCCAGGAGCAGTTGTTTTTGGGATCTATCTAGTGCCATCCTATTTAGGCTATATTGGTTATGGTTGCAAACCTACCTTTTAGGTTGTTTGATCCATATGCATGGCCAAGGTTAAGTGCTTGGGACTGCATGCAAAATGTTGTCTAAACTAAGTTAACAACCAACAAATAAATCTAGTTCATTTCCAAAATAACCAAACAACTGAGGCATCGGTTCTCCAACCAACTAATGTCAAACTTAGACATCAGTGAATCACAAACTTGAAAGACGTGCACATTTCAATGAATATTGATGAGAGTCTCTTGAGGAACATTGTTACTATGATTTTCAAGCAGTTTGTGGAAGAAACAAACAGAACTTGGGCAGAAAGCTGGATGGTGATGATAGAAGACCATGTACAATTACAACACAACCCTTTGGACAAAGCTGCTATTTGTTCTCTTGCCACCTATTTTACAGTATTTATTTTATTATCCATTTGACTTTGCTATATCACAGTTGCATTAATGGTTTTGCGGCTCTAGCCTAAACTTGAGATCACAGAATTGTCATTGTGTGCAGAACCTATGTTTGGTCCCCATTGATTGTATTTTGGATATAACTCTGAATGGTTGTAGCCTTCCCTTTATCCCTGAATTTTCTTTTGATTGGTCTTTGATAGTATGCATTTTGAGAAATTCAAATCTCATTCTAGTTCGTCTAGGATTGGTCTGGGAAACTATTGGCATGGTTATTTTGGGTGTATATAAACATCTTTTTTTTTGATGATTCTGTGTGACATTGGAAAATGAGTCTGAAGGTGAAGGCTCAAATAAGGTTCGGATTTTGATGATAACTATCAAAACTTTCAGCTTCTTTTTCAATGCTTATGCTAAAACCTTCAAATACATGAAACAGGACAACCACCATTTATATCAGAGTTTGTAATTTATTTTGAGGATGAAATACATTTGTTTCATTTTAAGCAATTTTATAAAGAAAAATAATTGATTGCAGTTCTTAAACAATTTCTTTATACACCATCGTCAAAGCCTTGATTGTCTTTCTTGTTAGACTTTTGAATCACATTATAGTTTTTCTGGAAAACCTTGAAAATTCATTTTGTAGATAGTACTTTAATTTGTTTTCTTCTTCTCAGCCATATTGTCAATATGGCAGAGCTCCAATGAAATACAAGAACACTTATTTTTGAGTCTAATAATATATAGAACAGTCCAATGAATGATATACAAAACAAATGTGTCCTTTGCCATGGCCGAGGCTTCTGGCCTTGCAGAGTAGGCTATCTCTAGTCCTTTCCAGTAGCCTGTCCTTAGTACCATGCAGTAGCCTCCCCCTAGTGCTATGCAGCAGCCTACCCCTACACAACAAATAAAGACAGATTACAAATCTGTCCTTGCACAATTTGGCAGGAACTTCGTTGCTCTGCAGCTCTTGTTAAAAATAGGTTTGATTGGAAAATCATAATTTAGAATTATTCTACCGTCTTCTAATGTTGTAAATTGATAAATAAATGTCAGGGTTCTGTCATAATAGACTCTTAAATAAAAAGTCACTAACAACTTCATAATAGACTCTTAAATTTGTCAAGATTTACAAATTTTGGTTACAAAATATAATATTAATTATTTGATATTTTATTGC
The DNA here is from genome assembly GCA_007258455.2 of Sequoia sempervirens. Lineage (NCBI taxonomy): Eukaryota > Viridiplantae > Streptophyta > Pinopsida > Cupressales > Cupressaceae > Sequoia > Sequoia sempervirens. The sequence continues at coordinate 20,758 of VDFB02202660.1, read as the reverse complement.
AATTTAGTTCCTTAGTTTTTATCCTACTGACCTATATTTCATTCAAAATATTAAATAATTTAAAAGAAATGATACTAATTAAATAATTAAAATAATATAAACTATAAAAAGAACTTTTGAAAATAAAAAAAATTATTGTACTTAAAAATATATTGATATATTAAAAAGTAAATAATAATAATTCAGAATAAAAATTAAATAAATCATAATATAGATAATTATTTTATTAGATAGAAAATAATTTATAATAACAATATATAGCTAAATTGTTAGTTTTAAATATGTTAGTTTTCCATAGTATTAATTACCTTTCTTTCATAGTGAAATCCATAAAATTTATGTTATCTCTCACAACCAAGTGTTTTCCCCATACTAATGAAATCATGCAACTCCCTTTCTTCTTCCATTTTCCTCTACCTCTTGCTCTAGGTTGTTTTAAACTTGAGGATCATCTCTCTATTGTCATTTTTTTGTGTTTTGTTATGTCAAATTTGTAATGAAGTATCTTATGGATTTTTTTATTTTATCTTTTTTGTATTCTTGCTCTTCCTAGTTAGAAGCCTCATTTTTTTCAAATTTTATTATCTAGATTGATTTATGTATTCTCTAATCTTATATCTATACTTAGCAAAACAAACTGGCCCAACACAGCCAAATAGAGAGAAATAGCAACTAGCAAAGGACCATTCAGAAACAACAAACTATGAGAATTTTTTCAAGGAATAGACCTTGAACCAAGCAAATCCTTGGAGGGAAAGTTAAAAGAAACTATAACCTTCTTAGAAAAATGCTTCTTCTCTTTGTGAACCATTGTCCAAGTAGAATCAGAAACTAAAATTGAGAAATTTTAATCAAAGGGGGAAGACTCCCCTCCAAAGTAGAAGACAAGAGGAACAACTGATACTTTAGGTGAAGCATCTGAAACCAAGCCTAGAACTATAGGATTTATGGCATCATACTCCAAAATAGAGTCAATAGGAGAAGTAGTACTAATATCATTAGGAACAACCATAACCAGAGATCACACCATAGTGTCCACAGGAGGAGCAACATCCACCATAACTGATTCATGTGAAGTAGAAAGAACCTACAAAGGAGAGTTTGTAGGGGCAACAAGAGTATTGTTAATACTATTTTTCCTCACAAAAGGAGGAGGCCTTGAATCTTCATCAGAAGAAGCAGAATCATTAGCAAGGTGCACTATTAAGAGTGAGTTCTTCAAAGAGTTCTTTACTTTTATATCTATTTTTATGTTAGTTTACTTTATATTCTACTTAACCTTTATTTTATCATCAAATGATATAAGAAATATTATGTTTATTGTTAAATATCTATTAGCATATCTATCTTTCAAAAAATCTATGTAAAAGACTCTGAAATCACAAATCTATTTAGAAATATTGAGAATTATCATCTTTTACATAAATTTTTTTAAAATATATATGTTAATTTAATTACAAATTTCTAATATTAATATCTTAAATTTATTTTATTTATAATTTATTATTAATCAAGATTCATCAAATAATAGAGTTTCTATTTTATTGAGATAAAATTACAAAAGTAACTCAATATTTGAACTTTTAGATTTTTAAAGTATTACTGATATATCAAACTATATGCTTTTCCCAAATACTTAAGAACCACTTCAACACTATTTTACTTTAGATTTAAAATCATTTTATTAAAATCACTTGAAATTACATAATAATTTTAATAATTTATTTAATTACTATTGTTACTATTTCATATATTTATATACAATTTATTACTTTAATAATTAAATACATAAAATCTATTTACACTATGTACTAAAACATATTAAATTATTTGAGATACTATTTTATTTCTACTTAAATATCAAGTTTTCCTTGCTATTTTATTTAATGTAGATTAATTTTCTAAATTTAAAAATAAAGAATGAAATAAATTACTTATTAGATATTTAATCATATGATATCCTTTTATAGATAAAATTAGCCTTGGGAGCCATATCCATATATTAAATAGCACAAAAAATCTACAAGCAACTGAGAGGGCTATATTAAAAAAGCCTAGGATGAGTTGTATTAAAAAAGCCTAGGACAAATTAGCAAAATCTTCATAGATGGCATATAATTGTTAAATATAATTGAACATATGATATATTCAAAATTTTATCAAAATTCTAGCCATATGTATTTTGTATAGATATATATTCTATAACAAAACACTAGAAACTATAAGTGTAATTTCCCTTTGAATACATTAGCTATATCACCTTCATTGTTTGTAGAATCATCTTCAAATGAAAAATTCTAATCCAAACCATTATATGGCATCACCCTAGTGGTAAAATTCAAAAAAATTATCCCTAATTTTTTCATACTAAATGCATGGGCCTATCGTCAAAATGATGAATAAGACCTAGGAAGCAGAGCCAACATGGGCATTAATAAAATGCCATAATTTGACTATAATAGGGAAACATGAGCCTAAGATTGTCAATTTGAGGATTGAGACAAGTCCTAATCTCCATGAAGGCCTAATTAATTCCAAGGACATCATTCTTACAATTTTAATAGATTGTGTTGCCTCCAAGAGAATCCCAATGAAGATAGCAATAATCTCAATATTAACATGATAATGATGGGTAGTAAAGAGTAAGAGTTTTGTATGGACCATACAAATGACATGCACGTATAATAGTTTTCATCATAAAGATGGTCTTAATTCTCAAATTAGAAACTTCAAAAAATGATGTCTTTTCTTTGCAAATAACCTAATATTAGTATCCATTAGTATTATGTTTGAGAGCCCTTTGACAATAATAAGGAATGAAATTTCTATAAATTGTAGAGGCATATCTTTCCATATTTTCTTCTTGTTATCAATGTGTCTTTGATAATAATCCAGTAATAAATTCATATTCATTGCTATCAATCTCTATTCTAACAATGTGTGAAGTGTCCTCTTGAAGTGAGCGAGATTTCATGAAATAAGGATGGGAATTGACATAAAAATATATTTGAATCACTCCCAACAAGATGTCATGTGTAATATTTTTTGTTGAAGTTGGACAATGCATCTACATGAGCATTGGCCTCCTTGAATACATGGTTGATAGTAAATTATTGAAATTTATATAGGATATGGCTATTTGATTTATAATTATATTAGTATTTTAATTTTAGGCACCTTTCTTTCTTAGAGCATTGACAATGATTTATGAATCTCTTTCGATCCAATTTCTTAATACCTAATAATGAACATGTTTGTAATCCTAGAAGTAAAACATAGACCTCTACTTCATTATTCATTCATTTCTCCAAGTCTTTTGAAGCAACTCCAATCACATGTTCCTCATTATCTCTCATAATACAACCCATACTAGAACCACTTCAATTTCCCCTAGAAGCACCATTGAAGGTTAATTTACACCAACTAAGTGCTAAAACTTTCCCTTCAAACCTTTGTGTCACCAAAAAATGTAAAGTTGACATTTTTATGCTCACTTGAGTCTCTCTTATAGACTATGGCTTGATTTTTCCTAGATTTAATGTTGCAATGTGGTCAACATGTTCACATTAGTTCTTGGACCCTTGTGAATCATTAAGATCTTTATGATGTCTTGTAAAGGTGTTGTGAAGTCTTGTAACTCACTTTCACATTTTTCTAGGCCCCTTTCATTATAATTCACTTAAATATTCTCTTTTTATCACTTACCAAGTATTATTTCAAAGTTTTGTAAAGATTTGTAAGAAACTTTCACATTGTTCTAGACTTGTCATCACTAATTCAACCCTCTCTCATGTTTAAATGTCCCTTTAATGCACTTTCCAACCATTCTTAAGTGTGTTTTTGAGGATATTTTTGTTAGACAACATTTAATGCCCTTTAATTTCTAACACCCACTTAAATTGCTTAAGTGGGACTAAGTCACCAATAGGGGTGACTTAGTCCTATTTGGCACAAAAATAAAAATAATTTCAATTTTCTAGCAGAATTTCATTCTCTAACCCTTGAGGTCAGCCTGTGATGTGTTATTTTTGGGAAATTTAGGAAAATCAAGTATAAATAAGGGTTTTTCCTCTCATTTTAACCCCCCTTCATTCAAGAATTCACTCAAGCAATTAACTTAATCATTCTCAAGCATGCAAGCACTCTAAGCATAATCAAGTTATCCATTGGAGCACTTCATTGCATTGGAGAACTTTCATTGCATATCTTCAGATTTCTACATCGAGGGTTTGGTAATTTTATGGCATTGCTTGTTATCTATTTATCATTCTCTTCTCATTTCATTTCATTTTATAGGGTTTGATTACCAAAGTGGGGTTTGACCAAGGAAAACCCCTATACTCTAACCCTTTAACCATTTTTTCCCTCTTTGCATGTGTGTTTGCAGACTTTGTAGGAAAAAATTCAAATAAATAGGTGTTGAAAAGTGGTCAACAAGACATCAAATCTATTCAAGTCAAAAAAGACCTAATTGAAGCTTGGAGACTCTTTTTATCTTGTTTCCTATAGAATCAAGATCAGACACATGTCAGAAAAGCAAGTGCAAACCTAAAGCTACAGGATCATGTCCCAAAATTCCCAAAATTTGTAAGTGGACTAAGTCACCATTAGTGGAAAATTAGTCCTACTTCCAGGCCTAAAAATTTGTTTCTACATTTTTGGATACCCATTTGGTAGATTCCTGTTTTGGCAAATTTTCCCCAAAACTGGACTAAGCCGCACAACTTGGCGTAAGTGTCCCAGTCATCAATTTCAATCAACTTTGTATGATTCTAGAATCTCACCACATTATATTTCAGATTCCAGGTGCACCTCTCCAGTTCTATTCAATTATTTCATCATTTACTTGCATTCTTAGGTCTTTTTTTATATCACAGTGTGTTTTCCAACACTTTGCATTTCTTAGGTTTAGCATCATTAAATCATTTTCATTTCAAATAAGTGCATTAGTACATCATATTTAGATACATTACATCTTATTTACATTAATATTTAGTGTAGACATTAGCATTTTGGGCCCAATTCCTCTCCTTTTAGGTGAAAAACCTAGAAGTGTTAGAGAAACCCTTGGGTAACCAAAATCATTGTCCACATTTTGGTGAACCTAACTTTTGAACATTCCTTCTAATTTCAAGAGCATCCTAGGTTTACTTTGCATTAGCATTGCATTAAGTGTTGCATTTTTTAAATTGCATCCTAGGGTTTTCAAAATTGGATTAGTGAAAAGCTCATTTGGCTTGCACTTTTGCATCCATTTTGCATTAAAAAAAACAAAACATTCTACATTTTCATATTGCACTTGCATCTATGCATCAAAAAAACATAAAATTGCATTCAAAATTTCTAAAAAAACTAAAAAAAATCATCATTTGGACTAATTCGCCACACTGGGTGACTTAGTCCTTCTGCACATTTCAAATGTACTGTAATTTCTGGAATTTTTTGGGAATTTTCTACATTTCTATTTTCTACTATTAACTTCTTGTTATAGTTTCTAGAATTATAGTTATTAGCATTTTATTTCTCCTAGTTTTTATTTCATTTGCACCCCCTCCCCTCGCCTTTACTAGCCTTTGTATGAGTGTGTGGTGTCCTATTGCTAATACTTTAGTGAGAAGAAGTTCACAACTCATAGCATCCTGCGATAGCACACTCATTGTGGACCTTGGGTTGTCTTGAGCTATGACTCTTGGTGTTGAAGATAGTATATTAGGCATGGACCCTACCTTTAGCAATACTGTGCCTTCCAATAACATGCAAATTGACACACAAACCGATCAAATTCCATAAGATAAATTCATTAACATTCATGAGGATTTTTCACATTTGCAACAAGATTTGTGTCTTGAAAAAATTTCAACCATTGCAATTCCATCTATAGATAGCCTTCATTGCTTGATTGAAAGTGATGATGGCTTAAAAGTTATGAAAAGAAATGTTGAGATATACAACAAACATGCTCCTTCCACCTCTAGCACATCTCAACCAACAAACATTGTGGTTAGTCAAGGAGGAATTAACACTCCTCCTCCTTCCACAGTAGCATCCATACCTACCTACACCATTTCTCAAGTCACCACCATAATGCAACAGGTTAGCAATGTGATTCCTCCCTTGACTATTCTTGTTAGAATTCTTAATTCTTATGTGGCATTGAATGTTCTCTCCTCTTCTACCATACCATCCATTACCATTACATTCAATTACCCTACCACTACATACACTCCATCACCACTTTCCCTTCCACCTCATCCCACTTACACTAACCCTCTCATCACACAACTTTTCCAAACCATCTCCTCTATGCAAAAACAAATATCCACCATCAACCAAAACCAGAATGGACCACCTACCTATTATGTTTGTAGCAGCCCACTATCCTTAGAAATCCTAAGAACACCGATGCCACAGGGAATAGAAATTCCTATATTTGAGAAGTATGGAGGAAAGGGCGATCCTACTAATCATGTTAATGCCTATGCATCCTTGTGCGGTGACTTTTTCCTTGATGATAAACTGTTGGCCAAACTTTTTCCTAGGACTTTAAAAGACATTGCCTTAGAATGGTTTTCATCCTTACCCAATAATTCAGTTAGTTCATTCAATGAATTTATTTGATGCATTCATAAGCCATTTTCAAGTGCATATAACTCCAAAGAAGACATTGGCGGATTTAACTAGATGTAAAAAAAATGTAGATGACAAGGTAACCGATTTCATCTCACGTTATCAGTCACTTTATGCAAAACTTGATGTTAAGATTCCTTATCCGCATCTCCAAAAATATTCATTAAAAATTTGCAAAGTCACATGGACTAGATAGATTGACCATGATGAAATTTCCCTCTTTCATGCACTTGTACACAACCCTTTGCAATTATCACAATTTGGTTAGTAGTCATGATGTAAATTCCACTCCCAACTGAACTAAAAAATCTGAACCTAGCACTTCAAACAATTGGCAACCATTTCGCAAACCAAACAAAGGGTTTTTACAATTCAACCCCCCTCCTCAACAACCACCTCAACCTATCAAAAACCAAGTAGAAGTTGTTAAATCTGTGATACCTTACAGTTATGGAGATCCAAAATAGTAGTTTACACCCTTACCAAACACTCTTCATAACACCATTACCCAACCTATACAGCAACAAATTATTTATTTACCTATTGTTAAACCATTAGATACAACTAAACCTTTTCCTCCAACCTTTCAACCTAATGCTTATTTCCATTATAATAGATAAAATGGACATGACACTGAACAGTGTAAGCGTCTTAAACACATAGTGCAAGACCTCATTGATTTAGGATGTCTATCTATTTCAAATGTTACTGTAAAAGGAAATAAATAATTCATTGCTCCACCCAATCAAAATTTGCAAATTTTACCAATCTCATGCCTAAACATAACGTGTCATTCATCAAAGCTAGTGAAATTCAAAACAATGATGTAATGATTATTCATAAAGACACTATTCCACGTACCATCTATTAATCCTATGGATGAAATGGTAGGAGTGATAGATGTTATCCCTCACAAGGGCCAAACTAAGAAAAATATTGATACTACTTTCTCTTCTAAAGATATTCTTCTAAATCTTCCCGATGGTCCTCTCTACATAACTAGACGAATTTATGATAAGCCCACTAATGGGATACTCATAGATCCCATCTGTGGTGAGAATGTGATCACTGAGAAATTTTTTGTATTACATGAAATTTATCAAGATAACTATGACCAACCAAGAGCATGGATAAAAACACATAATGGTTTCACATGCCCTACTATAGGATCGATCATTTTGTGTTACAAATAGGACCTAAAATAGTGGATGTTACATTCTCTATCATTCCACAATTGGGTCAGTTTTATCTTCGGCTAGGTCATCCATGACTTCACTCGATGAAAGCTATTCCTTCAGTCATACACAAGTATTTAAAGTTTCTACATGACAATGACATATTCCCTATTCACCATAGTGGCTTTAACCCTTTTCCTTCTAAAGGAAACTTCTCCTTAGAAGCCTTTTGGCCAGAGCCCATGGAGCCCATAACACCTCGCAAAGATTTATTTTTCATTGCTTATCAAAATTTTAAAGCAAAGAAAATTACTGAATTGTCCCTCCACCACAAATCCCCATCTTCTTCCAATATATCTCAATCCTCGATGAGACAATGCTTCAACTTGGACCTAAACCACAAAATCTAGATCCACCACCACTCAACACTTCACCTTCTTCATCCAAATGTCCATGAGATAATGAAACCAACCCATCATGCCTCCTCACATTAAACAATTTTATAAAGAAAAAGAGAAAGTGATTGACCCATCTCCATCGGTTCCTTTCATTCCTCCCCCTCAGGAAGAAAAGGAGCCTATGGTGGATCAACCCACTCTTACACCCACACAACTTCAAAATAGAATCAAAAGAAATTGTGGTGCTAGGGAACGTAAACGTCAATGTCATCTGCTTGCTCGTCAATTACAAACTGAAAACAACAAATAAAATCAACCTCCACCTTTGACAGAAGCAATAAATAACAACCCTCTTCCCCAATCATAGAAAAATGATCTAATACAACAACCACAACTCCTGATGCACCCTTCATTGGAAATTACCATTCGCCTTCCCATCATAATTAATCTGGATGATGGTGATGATGAGGTGGTCTCTAAAATAGATGAGGAGGTGCATAATGATTTCAATACATTATTTTCCTCTTCCATGAGCTTAAATGAAAAATCTCCTACAACAAGTGTAGAACCTAGTACTTCCCCTAGTTTGGCCCTTGCAATCATCCCCTTGGACAGTTAACGGCCCTCACAATACATTGAACATGATTGGGAGGTGAATGACCTGTTAGATGGTTGACTTGCATTTTCCTTGCTAGCCTTTTGCATTTTTCTTTTATTCACTTTTTCTTTTGAGCTTCTATGTGCATATCATGTTCCCCCATGACGTGGCGTTTGATGTTCTCCCTCTCTTTGTGCACTTCCTCTATTTGTAGCTTTATTCTTCTATATGTCATACATTGCCCTTTCTTTTTCTCTTTTGTTTTGTGTTTTTCCTTTTGGGGATGACATAAAGCATTGAGATGCCCTTATGTCTCTTCCATGTTGACCCAAATGGTCCCTTTTCCTTTTACTTTCTCTTTTCTTATGTTTTCCTTTTGGGGATGACACAAGGTATTGAGTGAAATTTCTCCTTCATGTTGACCCAAAATCTTTTTTCTTGTGTTTATCCTTTAGGGGACGATGCAAAGCATTGAGACCGAAATGTCTCTTCCATGTTGACCCAAAAATGGATTTTATTTTTCTTTTGTTTTTTCTCTCTTTGTGGCATTCTTCCAGTTCTATGTATTTGGGGAATGATGATAGTTCCAAGCTCTATAATAAAAACATTGCAGCAACGAACATACTAACTCCAAATCCATAGATCCCTTATGTGTTTGGTGTGTTCCTTTTTGGTGGCAATCCCTCTTTCTTTTGTTCCTTTTCCTTCACGTGACATAGCCTTACTCGGAAACATATGACTTAGCATAAGGGCTTTCCATGTTAGCTCTCATGTCTTTTTTCTTTTTGCATTTTGCATTTTTCTACTTTAAAGTAATTTCTCATAGAGCGTGTGTAGCAATTCCTTTAAACTGGGGGCATACATTTGCATTATCATTTCATTTTCCTTTTCTTGGTTCTTAGTGTAGCCTTGTTACTTTATACAATGTGTTTGTCACTTTGTGGATGACATTGGGTTGATGTCCTTCATAAGTGTGATATATCTTAGCATATTACATTCCTCTTGGTGGCTTGATGTGATGCACTATATCCCCTAAGTTGTGAATATTTTATTCTTTGATTGGTCCTCTCCTTGAGACATTAGACACAATGTTCCTTTGTTATAGACCTCACATGATCTTAACAAGACTCATTTGAAATATTTTGCATGTTGCATTTTGCATTTACATGGCTACCTTGCATAACATAGCTTGCATGCTTGTGGTTCCATTGCATTTTTTCATGAGTTCTATGCACGAAGCTTTTGCTTTCTATGAAGCGGGAAAAATTTTCCTTTGTGGTGCCTTATTAAAGTTATCAGGAGGTATAAATTTGATATGGTTGGCGGGGAAAGCCCGATACGAGGCATGAATTTTCCCCATAGCTACCGCGCAGGTTCTTACCCCACAAATAACCAAAAGTTGCATGGCCCCAAAGTGAGTATGTTGTGGATTTATCACCCCGCGGACAACCAAAAGTTGCATGGCCCTAGAGTGAGTATATTTGGGCCTTCTCACCTGATGGACAGCCATGAGTTTTGTCACCCCATAGTGAGTACACATTTCTTATAAATAGCCTAGATCTCATCCACAACGAGTTGGAAAAATGATTGAAAATTTCTTTTCATCTCTTTCATGTGTGTTCCTTTGTGTTTATGTTTGGTTTTCCATGCGATCTTGATCTTGGGGGCTTGATCATCCCCTTGATTATTGTTGTTTCATCCTACCCACGGCCTTGTTGCATTTGAATCCCTCTCGATGTGCATTTTGGGCTACTTTAGCGAGAGTTTGAAGCAAGTTCATCCTCTCACTAAAAGTGGGGGCTTAATGTGTTTCCAAAATGTATAGTTGACATTTTTGCTCATGAGTCTCCCTTATGGACGTGGCTTGATTTTTCTAGATTTAATGTTGCAATGTGGTCAACATGTTCACATTAGTCTCGAGACCCATGAATTATTAAGATTTTTAGGATGTCTTGTAAGGGTGGAAGTGTTGTAACCCACTTTCACATTTTTCTATGCCCCTTTCATTATAACTCACTCAAATATTCTCTTTTTATCACTTACCAAGTCTTATTTCAAAGTGTTGTAAATATTTGTGAGAAACTCTCATGATTTTCTAGACTTGTCATCACTAATTCAACCCTTTCTCATGTTTAAATGTCCCCTTAATGCACTTTATATCCATTCTTAAGTGTGTTTTTTATGATATTCATGTTAGACAACATTTAATGCCCTTTAATTCCCAACACCCACTTAAATTTCTTAAGTGGGACTAAGTTTCCAATAGGGGTTACTTAGTCCTATTTAGCACAAAAATCAAAATTATTTCAATTTTCTGGCAGGATTTCATTCTCTAACCCTTGAGGTTGGCCTGTAATGTGTTATTTTTTGGGAAATTTAGGAAAATCAAGTATAAATAAGGGTTTTTCCTCTCATTTTAACCCCCATTCATTCAAACATTCACTCAAGAAATTAACTTAATCATTCTCAATCATTCAAGAACTCTAAGCATAATCAAGTCATCCATTAGAGCACTTCATTGCATTGGAGCACTTTCATTGCATATCTTCAGATTTCTACATCAAGGGTTTGGTAGTTTATGACATTACATGTTATCTATTTATCATTCTCTTATCATTTCATTTCATTTTATTGGGGGTTGATTACCAAAGTAGGGTTTTACCAAGGAAAACCCTATGCTCTAACCATAACCATTTTTCCCTCTTTGCATGTGTGTTTGTAGACTTTGTAGGTAGATTTGTCAAAGAAATAGGTGTTGAAAAGTGGTCAACAAGTCATCAAAGTATTCAAGTCAACAAAGACCTAATTGAAGCTTGGAGACTCTTTTTATCCCATTTTTGCAAAATAAAGATCGAAACCTGCGAGAAAAGCAAGTGCAGACCTGAAGCTACATGATCCTATCCCAAAATTCTTAAAATCTTGGTGCAGGAGTACCTAGTGATGTTATGCCTCCAATAGGAAATCCTATAAAATTTGAATCTTCAATAATGTAATGCATGTAAAAGGTCATTTTTAGACCAATTCAAATGTATTTAAGTCTCTATTAGGTTTCTAGGAGGTCAAAGGAGTCAAAGTGTAAAAAGTTGTCTTTTGTTGCAAAGATGCAAAATTGCAAAATTGTAAAAAGATGAAGTGTCATCTTTGTAAAAGAAGTTTGTGGGTTGCCTAAAAATAAAGATGAAATTATGTTAACTGATGTAGTTCATATTTTAAAAGGACTTGTGAAGGCGAGCCAAGGATGGGAGATTGTATTTTGAAATAATTTTGGTGAATAAAAGTACTATGTTCTACACTTTCAGTATTTTCTCCCTTGTTTTTAATCCTTGTATGGATAATACAGTATTTCATAGGCCATATTCTTGATTGTATTTCTTAAATTAAGGTGCTAGCTTCCTTTTGAAAGATATTTGAGGTCTTTTCATTTAGTTTAGAGGATAAAAGAGCATTTTTTACTGTAAATTGGTTTGAAAAGCTCAATTAAGGGTTTCAGAGTCTAAAGAATGGTTTAGCAACCATTCCACCAATTTAGGCTTTGTGAATGAATGTAATGGGTTAGTATAGATTGTGTTTAGTTTTGTTTGTTTTTTCAAAACACAAGGGAAGTTAGATTTCAAAGTTAAGATGTTTTCCTCTGTGAGTTTTATGAGTTTTTCCATGAAAATTGGTGGCTACAAGTTGAAATAAGTTTCAAATGCATTGAAGGAGATTGGAATGTGACTCCTAAATCATGTTTAGACCTTTTGCAATGTGTATGGTCGAATGAAGGTTGGAATTTTTGAATTGAAGCTGAAAACCTTGAATAGAACTTTGTATTTCTCATAAATTACTAGTGAAAGCCTATTGCAGACCATGGTATGGCCCGTACAATTTGTCCTTTAGTCAAATTTGCATTTTAGTTGATAGATATGTGAGGTAACAAGGGATTGGTTTTTTTTTCATGCAATTCCATTGATATTTGAGCAAGATATTACAAGTTTTGTGAAAATGGGTTAAAACCCTAAGTTAAGGTCATAGTGAACCTTTGAAAGTGCATTACTCCATTTCTACCTGTTGAAAACTCTTACAAATCGGTGAATAGAAGGATTTATATGTATTTTAAAAAATCTCCAAGCTATAGGGTCAAAGGACTAGGTCTTGGGAAACCATAATGATGCCCTAGGCTATCAAATAGTGTTTTGTGAGTTAATAAGGAGCACAGAGGCTAGGTTTTGGTGAAAATCCATTAGAGAAGCATGGGAATTGGTTAAAAAAGCATAAATAGGTCATACTAAGAGTTTTTTAAGTGATAGTGAATAGTTTTGGGTCCTAGAACTAGAGGAACCAATAAGCCCTCATGAGCACAGGCCTTAGGCTTATTGGGAAACTGGGATAGTCACTTTTTGAGTCATTTGTTACAAATAACCCCATACTAAATTTCTTATATGTCTTAGAAAGCTCAAAAGGGTATTTAAATATGCTTTCACAGTATAAATTGGTGGAATTCCTTGAGAGTTATGAAGGAAATTTCCCAATCAGAACCCTACTAGGTGGAAGAGAGGTTGGTAAAGGAAACTTGCAGTTTGATGAAGTCAAAGTTATTGAATACCCTCCTTGGGTTGAGTAAGCTATTTTTTTGATGTTTAAGGTGGTTTGTGGATTCCATAAAAGGTTTAATGCCCAAATTTTAGTTTTGGATGTTTTGAATCAAGCTAGAAAGTAGTGAATTTTAGTGAATGGCGACTGACCTTTTCAAGTTTGAGTTTTTCAGTTTTAAGAACCCTTGAAGTCTATAGATGCTCTACATCAAATCTATAGGTGGACTAAGTCACCATCAGTGACTTGAATTAGTCCCACTTCCATGTGGGAGTAAATGGTGACTCCCCAACACCCCCAGGAACAGTTGCTAGACCAAAACCACTTCCACAAGAGAGAGAATGGCAAGAAAGCACTTCACAATGCAAGATTGAATATTGGTTGAATATGATTGATGAAATTTTACATGATATTCCTTTCTTATAAAGGAAAGGTTGGGAGATAGGATTAGACAAGATCATGACAAGTGTCTTAATCCTATGACATGAGACAACTAACTACCTAGGAATCATGCAATATAGCTAGATAAGATAAGTTCTAGAAAATCCAACTAAGAAGTTTCTAGAAAGAATTTGATATCCTAAGTAAACTTAATCATGTGAATATATCCCCTAATTACCTAGTGAATGAATTAGCTAGGTACAAGACAATTATTCACACCAACCCCCCTTAAGTGCAACTTAGGGAGAATATTATTATGCACACTATGAAAAGACTAAGAGGATGAGTCCTAGCTACTAGACCATGTTAGGTACCCATTGACAATGCAAATGCAAGCAATCTCTCACAAGTGAAGAAAAGGAGAAAACCCAATGGGACAAAACTCCTCTCCAAAAGAGAGAAAACAAAATAAAACAAACATGATGTATGGAGGACTCAATAATTCCCCCCAAGGACTACATCCATCATGTATATACAATCAATGACCCCCCCATAAGAGGGAAGTAGAGAGATAAGATATCCCCCCATAATGTGTGATCTCCTGCAAGTATGGTTAATGTCTGAAGACAAAACATAATCCAATGCCTACAAACAATGTTTCTCCCCTTAGGAAGAAGATACACCAAGTACAAATGCAGGAATGCTTCCCATTCTAGATAGGAATTGGAAGAAGGAGGAATCCATATGTATGAATATTTTGTCTCTAAAATCTACTCATGTGTTGTCAAGTTGTTGGATGATGAAGATGATGCCACAATCCAATCAGGTACATGCCCAATCACAAAAAACTATGACAAACTAGGAACGGTGGAAACTGATCTTGAACAAGCTCTAAAGACATAGATGAAGTTACAATAGTGGATCCATGACTATCATAAAATAGGAGAGATAGACCCTCAAATTAGTCCTCCAAATCTGAAATGTGAGACTCCACAAAAAATGAAGCAATGTCTGTCAAATAGGAATCCCAATCAGGAAGACTCTCAGATACCTGCAATGAATCACTTGAAGTACTCAATGACTCATCAACAAAAGATGAATAATCAAGAACCTCTGAAGCATCTACAATCACCTCCAAAGGATCAAAAGCATGGGCTATCAACTCTGAAGAATGAAGAAGCACATTTGAGTTGGAAAGAGGATTTTCAAGAGATGGAGAAGAATCATGGTCTCCATACACCTCTCTAATGTGATTCCAACGAGCATGAGGACATTCGAAGTGAATAATTGGTTCCAAAATTTCATCATTTACATTTTCAAAATAACTCTAAAGACTCTAGCCCTAAAACCTTTCCAAATGCAATACTCAACATCTGTGCTAGGACAAGGAACTTTATTGAAAAATATGGACAATAGATTCCACTCACCAAGATGAGTGAGGATTAAATTACTCCATTTCCTATAGTTCCCTTTCTCCAAAGTAATTAAGAAACCCATTTACAAGTATATGAGCTCCAGCCAAAATAGAGATATGTCTTTAACTTGGGAAAATATTGGACAAAATTACCCAAAATATCACGCACAACTGAAAATTTGACACTTCCAACTGATATCTTGTTTTTTTAAAAATGGCCTCTATTTGCAAAAGTTATGATAAAATGAAAAGAAGCCTATAAAAGGCACTTTGGGGCCATGCTTGAGACTCTACCAACATTAAAAGGTGTGTAATAATGGAGCACTTGGGGCTTAAATAAGGTCAGCCATATATGACTAAAACAAGTTAAAAACACGGTTAAAAACAAAGTAACGACGTATAAATTAGAGCCTATACAAACTATAATTACATTATGCAAAACTCATATATAAACCTTGCTTTAAAAACAATTCCAACCTGTGTACCAGCCTTGATTTGACAGTCTGATACCATCAAAGGATCTTGAAAGTTTGCAAAGACACCAACAAAGGTCAAAGTGGTGGCGATGAAAAGCCTCGGTTGTTGATATAAAAATGACCAATGTACCCTGCAATAAGTGTACCAGTCTGGCCAACGAGAGTCAAATGTGACTGACCAAAGGGATTCGGTTGATGGAAGGACTCTAATATAACCCGCCAAATAAGCCACCACCAATGTAAGAGGGAGCAAGGTGTGTATACCGACCAAAACTACGGCCAAGTCAAAGAATGGTATGACCCAGGCGATGAATGTTGATTGCCAAAGACATAAACTAATAAAACGGTAGATTCAAAATAAAACATCTATATAATGTAAACCAAGACCTCTGTGCAGCCAATGTGGAGTATACGTTGATGAGGTCGAAATATGCTATAGAATGTGATTTGATACGATGTGACCACTTGACAAGTTCTGAGACAAGGTACCTATGATGACCAGGATGTTCACAACAATATCCGCCAAAGAATTTTGCCAAGAAATTTTAATAAAAACTCAAAAATATTTTTACAATATTTGCCCAATTAATTGAAAATATATTTTTCCCCAAAATATTATAACAATATCGCAGAAAAATATTTTTCTAAATAATTTTTTTGCAAAAATGAGAACATCGTACCGTTTGGGAGGTTGTCCCAGCAAAAAAAAATTGCTTCAAAAACAACTTTACCCAAAATGGATGAATATACAGTCAAAATTCATCTGTGACTATCGATCTCAACCATGAGGTTCTTGAACCCCAATCTGCACCCAGCAAAAAATTTCAAGCCAACAAAATACCCTCAAATCTAGGAAGGAATCTGCAACACCTGCAGAGCTCTGATACCATGGCAAAAAGTTATGATTTTTTTTTTAAAAGTTGAATTTAGCCTACAAGAAATGGGTTTTCTAGCAAAAAAAAAATCCTTCTAATTTGATTTCTAAAAAATCTATTCGCAATGAGTAGACAAAAAGAAAAACTTAGAAATATTTTGATGCTAGAAGCAAAACCCATAAATCATTTTTTGATCTAGCAAGCAAAAAATGAAAAAAAAAAAAATTAACCTTCAACAGGAGAAAATGATGTGTGTCGCTTTTTGTACAACTATTTTCTTCAGATCCGTACAATATATCAAAAATCTAAAAGATACCTTGTTTAGATTTCAACCTTGGCTACAAAACCTAGAAATCATTTTTTCCTACAACAGAGTGGAAGTTGGATTTTTGAAGCAATAAAGGAAATCAGCTTTAATGAAAAGGTTGTTTGCATCCAGCAAAACCTTCATGCCAAGATTGATCCCTCATATTTGGGAAGAAGTCTATAGCACTGAAGCTCTAATACCATGTGGGAGTAAATGGTGACTCCCCAACACCCCCAGGAACAGTTGCTAGACCAAAACCACTTCCACAAGAGAGAGAATGGCAAGAAAGCTTGCTTCACAATGCAAGATTGAATATTGGTTGAATATGATTGATGCAAATGTACATGAGATTCCTTGCTTATAAAGGCAAGGTTGGGAGATAGGATTAGACAAGATCATGACAAGTGTCTTAATCCTATGACATGAGACAACTAACTACCTAGGAATCATGCACTATAGCTAGATAAGATAAGTTCTAGAAAATCCAACTAAGAAGTTTCTAGAAAGAATATTATATCCTAAGTAAACTTAATCATGCGAATATGTCCCCTAATTACCTAGTGAATTAATTAGCTAGGTACAAGACAATTATTCACACCAACATTCCAAGCTTGAAAAGTGGTTTTTGCATTTTTGGATGCCCATTTGGCAGATTCCTATTCTAGAAAATTTTCCTCGAAACTGGACTAAGTTTCCCAGCTTGGCTTAAGTGTCCTAGTCAACAATTTCAATCAACTCTGCAGGATTCCAGAATCTCTCCACATCTGATTTCAGATTCTAGGTGCACCTTTCAAGTTTTGTTTAGTTATTTTATCATTTACTTGCATTTTTAGGTGTTTTTGCATATAATGGTGTGTTTTCTAGCACTTTGCATTTCTTAGGTTTAGCATCATTAAATCATTTTCTTTTCAAATCAGTTCATTATTACATCATATTTAGATACATTACATCTTATTTACATTAATATTGAGTGTAGACATTAGCATTTTGGACCCAATTCCTCTCCTTCTAAGTGAAAAACCTAGAAGTGTTAGAGAAACCCTTGGGTAACCAAAATCATTGTCCACAACATTCTAGAAATTTGAGGAGGATTATCCTATCCATTCTCATAAATAAGGATTACTTTCAATCTTGGCCAACTTTTCACCAAATTGTTATCCCATAAGGTGAAATCCTTTTGTATCTTACTTTGAATTTGACCCCTTTTATTCAACACCTCCTCGATGGCCCTATCCATCTTGGTTATGAAATTTTCTATAAATGATTATTTCTCTTGGAAAATCCTCTTTTTCCTTTCCTTCTGAGTTTCCCATATAAAAATTCAAGAGCAAGCAATCCAAATGCTTGAAAAGGTGGGACTTCTAAAGAGAGAGGGTTATGAATTAAAGAGATGTATATTATCTTGTGCTCTAAATCCATGTCAATTGAGTTTCTTTTGCACCAATTGTGGATAAACATATACAAGCTGATAATTTACCAATAAATGATCCCCTATTTTTTCCTCTTTTTTACACAATACATATCTAGATGGACCCAAGAACCCTATCTTTCACAACCTTTCTATTATGTGAATATTTTTATTTAAATTTCCGCAAGAAGAGGCTCCAAATTTGGGTAGATAATTCATGTTCCAAAAAATATGTGAAGGCCAATCATCTTTCTTTCATATTGGCTCTAGTAGTTTATAACCCAACTTTACATTATAATTTCCCAAGTTTAAGTTACACTATCTAGTGAAATCCTCTTCTCTACTTATTAAATGTTTCCTAGATTAGCAAGAATTTCTTCAAAAAAATAATATTCTTGGATGTGCGTATCTTGGAGGCTTTTCCTTCTCCATTTGTTAATACCCTTGTAATCAACCTTTGTGATGTAGTCCCTAACACATTTGTAGCAAAAAAATTCCAAGATATGTCTTATTCCTTATCTCTTCTATATTAGGGATATTTGTAAGATCACCATGTATTTTTTCATGAGTCCTCCCAAAATAGGGCCTTCCTTTCATCTATAACTTCCCAACTAAAGTGTTTGGTGAGTAAATCTTTGCAACTTGTAGAGGAGGGGGATTGACTTGTTAGGACCCCAAGTCACGGGAGGGTCTAGAACAATAGGCTACCCTAATCTACCTCAAGCTAGATGAATATTTAATGTAGGCTTAGTCTTTAAAGGGATAAAAAGGAAGGACAATTGATCTGCCTCTTTCCGTCTGCCAACTTGAGAGTTTCAGGAAGTTAGGTGAGCAAGTTTCTAGAGTTTGGACTACAACTTAGGTAGTTCATTTCTATAGGACTTCAGCATAGGACATGGATGACAGTGTGGCATGTTGGCGTCTTAGTGGGATGCTAGCATCTATACATATAGAAATTGTAAATTATAATTTGGGTATGTGCAGGATCATCATGGAAAAAATAGGCCCTTAAGTGGCGAAAAATTCAGAAAAAATCAAAGTTAGGCAACTTAAGGTAAAAATTTGAATAAGTTATCTATATTATTTCAAAAATATGTAAGAATAGAATCTATAGAAAATTGAATGTACTTTCTAAACTACTAGGTTATTTAAAAACAAAAATATATTTAGTGAAAATTTGAAATTTCAATGCAGTAGTACTTAAATTTCAGGGAAAAATAAGAAGTGTCTGTCTGACCACCCTAACCACAATAAAATGATAATATTTTTTATAATATTTTAGATATAAGTAGAGGACTCATGTCCCGATGTGATGCATATTTTTTTATAATTTTTTCCAAGTAAATAATTAATTATGATTTTTTTATTACAACTTTTAAAAAATAAAAAAACTCATATGTCTGACCACCTTAACTTGGTCAAAACTTCATGAATTTTTTTTTTGTAATCCTATAGTATGCGAAGCATAGAATGTGATGCATGTTTTGGATTCGAAAAATGTGATGCATGTTTTTGATTCAAAAAATGTGATACCGTTTGAAAGCTATAGATTTTTTTGAATCAACCTATCAATCGAGACTTTAGTCGTAATTCAAATAGAAAATAAATAATTATTATTTATTAAATTCAAAGTAAAGCATAATTTATATTGGTGTAAATCTAAGAATCTCCTTTAAAAACCATTTTTTTTTCATCAATTTTGGGTAAAAAAAAGTCGTTAGCCACATACCCTACACATACCCATCATATTTCCACTTTTTTAGCCATCATGATCTTCCACATACCCATTTGAGAGCTAAAGAAACTTACTAACAACCTAACAAGTACAGAGTAATGGAATAACAGAAAGAAAAAAAAAACTAAATAATTGAATAGTAAGAAGCATACTTTAACTTGATCTAAATTAATGAATTGAAAAAAGAGGATGAAGAAAGCACACATTCCTACCCATGATTTGATACCTTAGAAGTCTTCACACAATGAGCAACCTACATACACAAGATAGAAAAATGTTGGGGTTGTGTATAGACGACTGATGCAGTTAGTCCCTCGCTTTGGTGTTTCCACCTCCATGGACAACAAGTATATCAACGATATTAGAAATGTGATAAAGAAATATATTGAAATGAAAGTACCAAGCACTATGATAAACGACAATATGCTATGAAAAACAATACAACAATACTAAGTGAATGGAAGATGGAATAATATCACCTTCAACAATGTGCACTTAAGGAAAATGGGAAGAGTGAGATCACAAGCTTATAAATTCCAACATTGCCACAACAATGAGGAGATTAGGTCCACAAAATAGTAACTTTCAGCTTCAATGGAGGTGAGAATGTTGTGAATAGTGTGTATACATGGTTTCCCAGAATGAATGATATCAAGAGAGTTCAAGAGAGAGTGAAGGAACGAAGGAGATGGTGATTTGAAGATGAAATTGGAGGAAAAGGAGCCATTTGAGGTCAAACAAGGGAATATAAAAATTACACTTCATTGCTAAAGGAGATTTGTAATGCCTCTT
>VDFB02202657.1:0-14830 GCA_007258455.2 Sequoia sempervirens | reverse complement strand
CTAACGTCACTAAAATGATTTTGATTCTCAATATCGCTAGCGCGAGAGAAGTTCATATGCATTTGAATGACACGAGTTGTAAAAAATATTACATGAAAATGAAAACACAAGTTTGTTTGAAGCCTTAAAGCAATGGTGAGTTCCTTTTAAGCACCAAAAAACCAAGTGTGAAGTTGCTTGTTCAATTTTATCCCAAAATCAAAGTCTAATAAGTTTCTAATGTTCAATTTTAGCCCAATTTGAAGAGATCAAATCAATGGTTATTTTTAAACCCAAAATTGAAGTGATTTGTCCTAAAACAGAAAATAAAAGCAGTAATCAATGCTCTAGGCTATTACAACAAGCATTTAAAAATGCTTTTGTCAAGTTCAAGCTCAATTCTCCAACTCAAATCTGCTTGCTTTCACTTAAGTCCAATGCCCAATTCCAATGCCAACCCTACAAATAGTACAAAGTTATCAAAAATAAAATAACCCACCAAATCTCTTATTCACTAATACATTAAAAACACAAACTAAAAATTAATAGTAAAGAACAATTATTGAGAAAATAAAAAGAAAACCCATGACTTTCACCCTTCAAATGCTTGCACACATAGCTGAAAAATATCAAAATTTTAGGCTTTGAATCCAAATTACTGCAAATGATGACAATGATTGCAAATTTCTAACAATGATTCTAAATATTTGTGAATTTAATGATTATATATGTTCACTGCCTCCTTGCAGAGAGTGAGACGCCTTTGCATGATTTAATATTTTCCTCCTTCAATGCCTTTGTACGGACTGCAACGCCTTTATATACATAAAAAAAGTGGAACACCAAGCTTGCAATCTAGATGCTTTGTTTTATTTCAACACTTTTTTATCAGAAATCAATGCCCCTTTTCTGCCTTAAATGGCTTGTATTCAATACTCACTCAGATGCTTTAAATGACTTCTTAGATCGATACACATGCATTTAATATTTCAATGTTAGTATTTATGGGCACAACCAACAAGTGGTCATTTCAGTTAGCAAATGGTTGAAGCTAGAATATTTGAAAAATCTTAGCACAAGATATAACATCATTTAGCATTTAAGACAACAGATTGATTTTGTACCAGTCATTTCTATTGGTTATCAGAGATCTGATTACAAACTGTAACATATTCGAATAGATGTAACCTGATTGCATGAGCAAGATTTTATGTCCCAAGAAATATATCATTACTTTAATCGATACATCTTATGGTTATTCTAAGTCATTAGATGGTTCTTAATAGATCAAGTTTAAAAAAAAATGCACAAAACTGGATATTTTGAGTTAGAAAAAAAAGAATAATTTTCTTGACTTAAGTGACCACTATATCATGCAATTGTTTAGCATAAAAAGTGAGATGTACCAGCGTTCTCTACTTATAGTTTCTTTCCTTTTTTTTTTGCACGCTATTGTATCACTCAATGGATTGTATAGTTAAAAATTTAAAACAATAATTAATCTTGACAAAAAGCAACAACCTTTTAACTGTAAATTAACTGTAATAGATTATAGAAAGATATTTTCCAGTCAAAAATAGTGAATTTATTTCGATGCAGAATAACGCTTCTGGATTGCCTAAGCTCATGTCATTACCATTACCACTAATAGCCTCTAGCAAATATAAAATGCAATCAGATAATACAATGCGTGCCTCTCGGTTAGTAACGTAGGATAACACATAAAATACAACAAAAATATAAAATGCAACCAGATGAAATGCAAAATCTTTGCTGCAATTAGAACCACCTTGGTAAATATGCATGCAGTGTGTGGACACATAGACTAGGTAAATGAACCATTTGAAAAAATCCCCCAAAGAAATGTCGTCTCATTGAATTCCATGATTACAGGAAGACGCACTAATGGATTTATTGAAAAATGTGTAAGAAAATTTCAAGCAAATGCTATTAGTAGGTGTAAAACTGAATTCTACAACCTTTGACCAGCATGTGAGATAAATGCAAAGACCTAGGATTGGGAAATGCACCTTTTTCTTCCTCTGGAATGGCCCACAGGGAATGCTTGAATTCTTAAACTTGAGTGAATGACGCCTCAAAGGGATGTTATCTCATGGACAACAAGGATTGTAAGATTTGCACAAACTAGGCTTTGTTGAAGTGGCTTTAAAAACTTTCAAAAAAATGGAAATGAGGGGAGAAAAGCCAGATTTCACAACCTTTCCCAACATCTACTCTTCCTATGCCAAAATGGGAGCTTTGGAATAGGGTATGGACATCCAATGAAGCATAAAAGATGGGGAATGTTTAACAGAGATTGTAATTGTAATTTCCCTAATAGACATGTATGCAAAATGTGGACATATAAATAAAGAACGAATCAATAATTCTATCACTTAGTTGAAGAAAGCATAACTAATTTGTTCAAAACATTAAATAACAAAAGCTGCAAATTTAGATAGGCATTTAAAAAACAATGGCCAGCTTTAAATAGTTCATATGTACGAGAAAGTAGCACAAAGTGACTGCCAAATTGTATTAACTAAGATGTAGAAGTTAGTTTTGAGACAAGAGACAATGCAGGTATATTAAAAATCAAACTATGCATGAATGAAAAAGCACATGTTAGTAATTACCACAACAAAATAATTTCTGCCTTACACCACTTAAAGCCAAAAAATAATTTCAACATCAACATTTAAAATACCAAAAGTTGCAAACGAGAAACAGACAAGAAGTTTCTAATGAAGAAAAAAATATAACTACAAGGTTAAGCAACATGGATGAGTAGATGGGTCATTAGACATGGATCTTTTGGATTAACATTTTTTCAACATAAGACTAATGGAAGATATTGGGCCCTCCTTCTAGCGTCATTTGTGAGAACAAATATGCATAAAAGCTTAAACCTCAATAAAAATTAGCACGGGTCAGTTTAAACCTAGCAAATAAAATGCTCCTATGAGATATCTAAACATGGTGCATATGCAAACAAGGATACATCATAATCAAAGTAAATAAATGTAACCATATATAAGCATGTTTATACCTATCCCATAGTGGAAATAGTGCTCCTTTGATGTGAAAAGGATTCCCTTTAACACCTCCTTGATAAGCTTTCAATGAACAAAATGATAATGAAAATTCCTTGAAAATGTGATGAAATGCAAGATGAAATGTGCCTATAGTGAGAATACTAATATCATGGATGGATTGTGGAGTAGAAGTGCCTTGTATTTATCGGTTGAAGGTTTGAAAAAATGGAGAGATGGGAGGAATGTGGGACTAAATAAGAGCCAATGATATTGTGACACTTGTCACATGACTAATGGAGGAAGGTGGAGTACATTTTGGAGAATGTGCATGGTTAATGCATGTAGTTGAGGATTTGAGAGGTGTAAGAGAGATTAATGCACTTGTAAGAGGCATTAAATGAATATGGTTGAGATGTTTTGGAGGGAAATGGTTTGGAAAAGAAAGTCAACTATAAAGTGGAGTAAATGAAGGAATATTCCTTGGGAATATGCCTTGTGAGGGAAAATATGATATTAATTAATTAAACAAATTGATTTTCATGTGCAACTAGGGTAGTTGACCATGGGTTTGCTTTGACCAAGTTTGAGTCAAAAGCTAGAGAAATGAGGGATTAGTATTAGGAGTTAATTAATTTAGGATTAATTAACTTGGATGAAATTATCTGATTTATGACATTTAATTTAAATGTTTTGGTTTATTTAAATCAAATGAGAGGATATTAGAACATTAAGATTTTAATTAAATATATTGATTTATTTAGTAGAAAGTGAATTAATCAAATAAACTTAGTACTTGATTAATAGTAGAAATAATGTTAATTTGAGCGTCTATAGTTCCTGCAACAACATACAAGATCCCCCTATTTGTACAAACCTTATATCCTTCTTATTCCTCTTCTACCTGCTCCCCTTAAGAGGTAGCCCCTATCAAACCATGGATAAAGATATGTCTTGAACTACTCCCCCTAGAAAAATGTACCATCTATGCATCTAGTTAGAATAAGGAGGGGAAACAACCCCTAACTTATGTCTGAGATATTCAAATGTGTCCTTAGAAAGTGCCTTTGTAAAGATGTCTGTAACCTGATCCTTTGTAGGTACATATTCCAATTTTACCTCTTGATTTGTAACCTTCTCTCTTAAAAAGTGATACTTGATAGATATGTGTTTGGCCTAATGCATCACTAGATTCTTTGAAATATTGATGGCACTTATATTGTCACATAGAAAAGAAATGGGCTCATCATACATTACCTTGATATCCTTCGATGTTTTCTTCATCCACAACACCTAAGAGCAACAAGATGCTAAAAATATATACTCCACATATGCTATTGATAAGGACATCAAATCCTTATTCTTACTAAATCATGATACCAATATATTTCCCAAAAAGAAGGCTCCACCATTAGTCATTCTTCTATCAGCAACACTTCCAACCCAATCTGCATCAGTATATGCACTCAGGGAAATGCCATCACCTCTTTGATAACATAATCCATAATATAAAGTTCTCTTCAAATATCTAAAAATCCTCTTGATTTCCTTAACATGAGTTTCTCTTGGATCATATTGAAACCTTGCAACTAGACAAACAACTTGCATAATGTTAGGCCTTGATGCTGTTAAGTATAGTAGGTCCTCAATCATAGACCTATATAGAGTCTAATCAACCTTACCTATGACTCCATATTTTCTCAAATGAAAACCTATTACCATAGGAGTACTCACTGGTTTGCAATCTTCCATACCAAACTTCTTCAACATCTCCTTGACATAATTTTCTTAAGAGATAAAAATGTTATCAATTGATTAAACAATTTGGAGTTCAAGAAAGAATAATAACTCACCCATCATAGACATTTAAAATTCCTTATGCATATATTTTTTAAACTTCATACACATTTCATCATTTCCACCAAAGATTAGATCATCAACATATACAACTTTTATAATTTGTTCATCCTAAATTTTAATGTAAAGATCACTATGGTACCTTTCATGAAGCCCTATTGGAGTAATTACTTGTCCAACCTTGCATACCAAGCCTTAGGGGCTTGTTTGAAACCACATAAAGCCTTCTTAATTCTACATACCATGTGTAGGTCTTTTGATAGTTGAAATTGATCAGGTTTCTCTATGTAAACTTCTTCTAAGTCACCATTCAAGAATGAATATTTGACATCCATTTGATATACCTTGAAGTCCTTGTGAATTTCAAATGCAAGAAACATTTTTATTGCTTCCATTATTTCCACCAGAGAAAATTTCTCCTCAAAGTCAATTCCTTCCACTTGTGAATAACCTTTATACACCAGCCTTGCTTTTTTCGTCACCACCTCTCCATCTTCATTCAATTTATTTCTAAACACCCATTTTGTCCCTCTCTCATTTTTGTCTACAATCCTTGACACCAATTCCTAAGAATAATTTTTCTCTATATGATTTAGTCCTTCTTCCATTTCTTGTATCCATCCTTCATCCTTGCTAGCATTAACAAAAGTTTTAGGTTCTATTCTTGACAATAAAGAATTTTTTACCTAAATTCATTTTACCTTGCAAATCTTTAGTCTGCACTCATTCATTCTTCTCTCTGATTATTTGATCTTCTGAGTGATTCTTTTGAACATACTTGGCAAGAGTCTTGGTGATCTTCTCTTGTGTTTCTTCCCTTTCTTCAATTTCTTGTTCTTCTTCTATGTAGGCAGGTTCATCCTAGCAATAGTCTTCTTGCTCATATATGATTTGATGCGACTCTTCATCAACCTAATATTTGTACTCTCAACTATCCTCTTCAGTATTTTATTATAGAACTTTTAAGATTCTCTCCTAGTTGAATATCCAAGAAATATTCCTTCATCGGATCTTGAGTCAAATCTTCCCAAACCTTCTTCATCTCTTTTTCTATAGAATTTTCTTCCAAAAAATTTGAAGTGCTTGATAGATGTTGGTCTTCCATACTATAGCTCGCAAGGATTCTTGGTTTTGTTCACTCTTAGTTGTCATCTATTAAGAATATATACATCATTATGGATTGCTTCTTTCCAATATACATTAGGAAACTTGGCTTCACACAACATTGTTCTTGGAATCTCTCGAATAATTTTATTCTTCCTTTCCACTACTCCATTTTGCCGAGGAGTTCTAACAATAGATAGATGCCTCTTTATTCCATGCTATTCAAAACATTCCTCAAACTCATTTGATGTAAAATCACCACCTCTATCAGAACTTAAACACTTTATTCTAGCATTCATTCCATTTTCAAGCATTACCTACTCAAAGCTTCTACATTTTCTTTTAAGAATGTAACCCATGTCATCCTAGAGAAATCATCAATGAGCAACATAAAATACCTTTCACCTTGAAGACTCTTTTTCTTGGTAGGTCAACAAAAATTAGTATGAATCAATTCTAAAGGCCTTTTAGAAGAGTACTCCTTGGTATTGAAACTTATCCTTTTTTGTTTCCCAATCTGTACTTTTTACACAAGGTGCTTACAGGCTTGAAAATATTTGGAATATCTCTTATTTCTTGTATGTATTTGATCTTCACAAGATTGTCAAATTTGATGTACCCCATCCTCTTGTGCCACAACCAACATTCAATTTTTCGTGCTAGAAGACAAATTCTTCTATTAACACCCATTAGTTGTATAAGTTGTTTTCTATCCTAGATCCTTTTTCCACCAATTTACCATAATTTTCTCTTTTAATTTCACACCCTTGATCATGAAATATGAGATTGTATTTTTTGTTGCACATCTGACTTACACTGATAAGATTATGCTTGAGATATTCTACATAAATAAAATCTTGTGTCTTGTATTTTCCATCAATACTTATGGTACCTTTTCCATAAATCATTGCAGATGAATTGTCTCCAAACTTGACTGATTTGCCATTCCACTTAACAATATTGATGAATTTTCTTTTGTCACCTATCATGTGGCTTGAACATCCACTATCTATTACCCATAGATTTTTTTTCCCTTGAGCATAAAATTTTGTTTGGAAAATCATTGAATTCTCAACCTCATTGTTTGTTTCCTCTCTTTTGGAGGAGTCATTTTCCTTGACTTGCTCAATAACATCTACCATTCAATTTTTTGATTTTTCTAATCCACTCTTGCAATATCTTTCTATATGTTCAACATTGTTACAGTTTGACATGTCACATTGACATCCACTAGTGAAGCAAGAGAATTCCTACTTACAATTTTTTTTCTATTTGTTTCAGACTTGTAATATGTATCCCTATGACCATACTTATTGCAGATTAAACAATAACTAAAAAATGCATGATTGAACCTATTTATGAAGAATATTCTTCCTTGAGGTTTGATGAGATCTTCTCCTTTAAGATTACCTAGATTTCTAGACTTTGTTTTCTCCAATTTCCTTTTGAGAAATAGGATTTCTTTCCCAAGTTTTGTACATTCATTTATCTTGGCTTCAATTAGGGATTTTTGTTCTTTGTTCTATTTCCTTGCATATTCTAAGTCTTCAAGAGCAGAAATAAGTTCACCTTCAAAATCAACTTCACATTATTCTTCATTTATAGTCTTGTTTGAACAATTAGAGATCACCGTGGCTATGAATAGTGATTCTCCTCTTTCATCATTCGATGAGTAGTGATCTACTTATTTTGAGGAGATGCAATCTTCTTTGGAAAGGAAGTTCCTCTTGAAACCATTGCTACCTTTTTCATTTTCTCCAAAAGGACATTTAGAAGCATAATAACCAACTCTTCCACATTTAAAAAATTTGAAAGGTAACTTAACTTTATACTTGCTTGATCCATTCTTCAACTTTCTCATAAATTTTGCTTCTTCTTCCTTAGATTCACTGTGTGAACTAGATCTTCCTTCTTTCTTCATAAATTTGAAAGAAACTTCACTTTTGTATGTACCTTGGACAATATTTCTCATCTCATAGGCAGTGAGAGACCCAAATAGATCTTCCATGGTAAGTTTCTTTAGATCTTTGGTATCTCCAATAGCATAAAATTTTGAATCAAACCCATGAGGGAGAGTTCTCATGAATTTATTCACAATCACTAAATCAATTATTTCTTTACCTAGACCTTTGATTCTATTAACTACTTCATCTATCTAAAGAAAATAACTAGAAATTTTTTTCTTTTCATCCTTAGATTCTCAAATATTGTTCTATAAGATTGTAATTTTTCTTGCTTT
The DNA here is from genome assembly GCA_007258455.2 of Sequoia sempervirens. NCBI lineage: Eukaryota > Viridiplantae > Streptophyta > Pinopsida > Cupressales > Cupressaceae > Sequoia > Sequoia sempervirens. The sequence goes on along the minus strand of VDFB02202657.1, from coordinate 6,619 downwards.
ATATTATCATTTCCTTCATGGAGATTTTTGAGTTTATCCCATATCTCCTTGGCTATATTGCACTGCACTACCTTGACAAACTCTATTTTTTTAAAACCACTTAAGATAGCATTCCTTGATTTAGCATTATTTTCATGGGCCTTATTTGCATTAGCATCTGTAATAGGATGAGAAGGTTCAGTATAATCATCCTTTGCAGCTCTCCAAATTGTACCATAGAAAAATGGATCATTGACATTTTCATGGTTATTTAGGCCTTTCTCTTGTGATGTTTGACTTATCTTGCTTTGATTTAATGTTGCAATGTAACTTCTACATTCACATTAGGTACTAAACATTCAAAATATGACATCTTGTGAAGGTGTTGTGAAGTGTTGTAACACATTTCTACACTTTTCTAGACTCTTCTCATTACAATTCACCTAAAAATCACCTTTTCATCACTTGTCAAGTCCTATTTTAAGGTTTTGTAAAGTCTTGTAACAAGATTTCACACTTTTTTAGGCTTGTTATCACTATTTACACCTTTCTTATGCTTTATATGACCCCTTAATGCACTCATAAGACTTAATTAGGTGTATTTTTGAATGTAAACCTGACAAACAAAATTAAATGCAAGTTAATTCCCAATACCCACTTAAAAGCCCAAGGTGGGACCCATTTGCCATGGGTGGCGAATGAGTCCTTGGCTCCAAATTCAAAATAATTCAAAAATCCTTTCGGGATTTTATTCAAAAAGACCTTATCTCAGCCTGTGATGAGGTATTATTGGGTTATTAGGGCAAACATGTGTATAAATAAGTGTTTTCCATCCATTTCAACCCCCCATTCATCAAGTTCACTAATTCACCTATTCACTCAAGCATTCAAGCACTTTACATCATTCAATCAAGCAATCATCAAGCCTCTTGGAGTAGCCATTAATATATCTAAAAGGATTTCTTCAACAAAGACATTTTTATGCAAAAATTTTCAAGCAATTAGGTGTTGAAAAGGACAAGAAGTCAACAAAGTGTTTCAAGTCAACTAAACCCTATTTCAAGCTTCTGTTGAGATAACCTACACCATTTTCTATAGATTGACTTTGCCAACCCAACAAGAAGACAAGTGCAGATTTGGAGCTACAAAATTGACCTTTGATTTTTCATATTTTTGGAGGAGGACTGATTCTCCATCAGTGGCGAATGAGTCCCACCTCAGGGTTGCAAAAGTTGATTTTGTCAAAATCCAGTTCCTGACTGTTGGAAAGCAGTTTCAAGTGTTTTTGTCAGTAGCAGGACTGATTCACCATCAGTGGCGAATGAGTCCCATTGGTGATTTAAACTGGTTTCTTCCAATTTTTAGAGTAGGTTCCAGATTCAGTATTCAATTCCTAGGTGCACTATGTTCAACCTCTTTCAATTTTGTTTTTCATTTGTTCATGTTTTAGTTCATTCTTGCATATCTCACTATGTTTTCAAACATTGCATATTTTATTAGTTTTGCATTCATAATAAATCAATTTCATTACTTAGTTGCATTTTATCATTGTGATGAAGCCTCTTATTCTAGACATACACATTCATTTATTTGAGTGAAGAATTTCAATTTTTAGGGTTCTATTCTCTCTCCTTTTAGGTGAAAGATCCTCAAAAGTACAAGAGAAGTCCATAGTAACTCCACAAAATTATTGGTTCATTTTGCAACCTACATATCAACACATTATCTTTCTGATTTTAACTACATATTGTATCCTAGGTTTCCTTTGCATCAACATTCAATTAGGTTTTATTTTGTTTTTGCATCCTAGGGTTTCTCAAATTGTGTTTGTGAAAGAATCATATAGATTTCATTTTTGCATATCAAATCATTAAAAAACTAAAAATTTGCATTTGCATCCTCATTCTGCATCTGAAAAGCATTGAATTCATTTTAATTTTTTTGAAAAAACATAAAACAATCCATACCTAGACTCATTCAACACCCTGGGTAAATTAGTCCAACTCCATTTTCTACATTGATATTTTTGGCATTTTCACAATATTTCCTGCATTTATGTTTCCTCTTACTATCTTCTTGTTTCAGTTTATATAATTTTAGTCATTAGCATTTTGTTATTCCTAATTTGCATTTGCATTCACCCCATATTTTTTGGTACTTGTATGAGTGTTTGGTGCCCTATTGATAATACTTTAGTGAGATAAAGTTCTAGACTCATGGCTTCCCGCGATAGCACTTTCATTGTGGACCTTGGGATCTCAAGAGCTCCTACACCTAGTATGGACAATGCTGCATTAAGCATGGATCCTACCACTAGTATTCCTTTACCTTCACATACAATGCATGTTGACACACAAACTAATTCCATTCTGCAAGAAAAGGTCATTAGTATTCATGAGGATTTTGCAAATTTTCAACAAGATTTAAGTCTTCAAAATATTTCCACCACTACTATACCTGCCATAGAAAACCTTCGTCGCTTGGTTGAAAGTGACGATGGATTACAAGTTATGAAAAGAATAGCTGAGATATACAAAAACCATGTTCCTTCCACATCCCAATCAACAAACATTGTTGTGAGCCAAGGATGATCTCATTCTCCTCCTTCAACCATAGCATCCATACCAACCCCATACCACTCCTCAAGTTACAACAACCATACAATAGGTTAGTCATGTGACTCCTTTCAGCTATTCCAACTAGTATTCCTAGTTCTTGTGGCGTTGAATGTTCACTTCTACCTTCACCCCTCTTAGTGTCCCTCTCCACTTCTCCTAACATCACATACACTGATCACCATTCCCTCTCCCACCCTCATACCACTTACAATGCACTCCCTACCACCACACAACTCGCTAACACCGCTTCATCCATGCAACAAAAAATCTCCATCATTAACTAAAATCAAAATGCTCCACCCACATATCATGTCCGTAGTATCCCATTATCCCTAGAGATATTACACCCACATATGCCACAAGGAATTTAAATTCCTAGGTTTGAGAAGTATGGAGGTAAAGGAGACCCTACTAATCATGTTAATTCCTATACAACATTGTGTAGTGATTTTATCTTTGATGAAAAACTATTAGCTAACCTTTTCCTAGGACCTAAAGGACATTGCATTGGAGTGGTTTGCAAACATACCTAATCATTTAATCCAATCATTTAATGAGCTTGTGGATGCCTTCCTATAAGTCATTTCCCAAGTCCATATGACTCCCAAAAAAGACAATGGTCAGATTTAATGAGATGCCAAAACAAAAATGAAAAAAAGTAACTGATTCTATTCCATGTTATCAAGAATTGTATGCTCAAATTGATATCAAGATTCTTATCCATCTTCAAAAGATGTTTATTGAAACTACACTCACCTTCAAGATACGCTGGGACTATGATGTTCCATTCATGCATTTCTATGCTATCCCTTTGTGACTATGGCAACTCGGGTTACTGAAGCGTGACATTCAAATTCCACTTCTAACTGAGCTGAGAAGTTTGAGAAAAGCAACCAAAACAACATGCAAAACTTTAGAAAAACAAATAGAGGATTCTTATAGTTCAATTCCCCTCCTCCGCAACCAACCCAACCTATTGAGAGTCAAGTGGAAACTATTAAAGTAGTGGTGTCCTTTACCTATGGGGACCCGAAGAGACAATTTACTCCCTTACCTGATACCATCCATAACACAATGAATCAACTGCTCCAGCAAGAGATGATCACTTTTCCTATCGTTAAACCAATTGATACCACCAAGCCTTTACCACCCACCTTTAAACCAAATGCTTATTTTCATTTTCATCACCAAAATGGACATGACACTGAACAATGTGAGTGTCTCAAACACTTAGTTCAATACCTCATTGATTCTAGTTGTTTGTCCATTATGAATGTGAATGATCAAGACAATAAGTCCATTGCACCCCCTCATCAGAATTTACAAATATTTACCAACCCTATGCCTAAACACAATGTTTTATTTGTCAAGGCTAGTGAACCTTCAAACACTCATGTGATGAACATTGATGCAAATAATGAACATGATATTACTCCAAATGTTACCCAAGTTAATCCTATGGATGAACTTGTGGGTATGATAGATGTTGTCCCTCGTAAGGGCCCAACCAAAAAACCTCTTGATATTACTTTTTCTTCTCATGATATACTTAAAAAGCTTCATGATGGTCCTCTTTACATAGTCGACAAAATCTATGATAAGCCCACCAATGAGATATTAATAGGTCCTGCATGTGGTGGGAATGTGATCACAAAAGAATTTTTAGTATTACATGATCTCTATCAAGATGATTATAATAAACCTTGGACCACATGGATTAAAAGAAATATTGGTTTTGAGTGCCCTATGATCAGATCGATCATACTCTCATTATAGATAGGACCTAAAACTTTGGATGTAACATTTTCTATTATTCCACAATCGGATCAGTTTCACTTGTGGCTAGGTCATCCTTGGCTTCGCTTGATGAAAGTTGTTCCTTCAGTTGTTCACAAATGTTTGAAGTTTCCACATGGAAATGAGATATTTACCATACACCATAGTGGCTTTAATCCATTGTCCTCTAAAGGTAATTTTTCCCTAGAAGCTTTTTGGCCCGAACCTATGGAACCCATCACCCCTCAAAGAGACTTCTTTTTCATAACCTATCAAAAGTTCAAAGCCAAATGAATAGCCGAATTGTCTCTTTGTAACATGTCGCCATCCACTTCTGCTACTCCTATCCTTGATGAGACCATTCTTCAGCCTGAGTCTGAAACTGAACAAAAAATGCAACCTCATGAGCAACCAACCATAGAAACTTCCCCTTCATCGTATAAATGTCCAAGAGAAAATGAAACCAATCTTGTCATGCCTCCTCACATTTAGCAAGTTTATAAAGAAAAAGAGAAAGTGATTGACCCATCTTCTTTGGTTTCTTCCATTCTTCCCCTCGGAAGAAAAGAAACCTATGGTGGATCAACTAGATCTTACACCTCAATAAATTCAAAATAAAATAAAAAGAAACCACGGTGCTAGGGAGCATAAGCGTCATCGTTGTATCCTTGCTCGTCAAATGAAAAATGAAAACAAAAAAGAAAATAAACCTCTGCCTTTGATAGAAGCAACAACTGATCACCCTACTCCTCTTGACCTACCACAAGATAGTACGATACAACCATCACAACAAAATGATCAGATACAACAACTACAACTCCCGATACATCCTTCATTTGAAATTACTCTCAGCCCTCCCGTCATGATTAACCTAGATGATGATGATGATGAGGAGATCACTAAAATCGATGAAGAAGTGCATAACAATTTAAATTATTTATTTTCATCATCCATGAGCTTAAATGATAAATTTGATATACCAAGTGAAGAACCTGGCACTTCCCCTAGTTCGACACTTGCAATTCTTCCTTTAGATAGTCAATCGCCCTCGCAATATACTGAACATGATTGGGAGGAAGATGACTTGTTAGATGGTTGACTTGCATTTTCCTTGCTAGCCTTTTACATTCATTTTCATTTTTCATTTCTTTTTACTTTTGTGTGCTTGTGCATGCATGTATCGTAGTTCTCCGTAATGTGCTTGATGTTCTTCTCTTTAGGCACACTTCCCTCTATTTACCTCTATTTTTCTATTTACATTGTATTTTCACTTTGTTTTGTTTTTCCTTTGGATTTGACAAAGTGTTGAGAAAACCCTATGTCTCTTCCATGTTGACCCAAATGAACCTTTTCCTTTTCCCCTTTTATCTTTCTTGTGTTTACCTTTGGGACGACGGCATTGAGACCAAATGTCTCTTCCATGTTGACCCAAAGATTTTTCCTTTTCTTTTGCCTTTTTGTTTTCTTTTTTCTCTTTGTGTTTTCCTCTTTTGATGATTCAGCACTCAGACAACAATGTCTCTTCCATGTTGACCCAAAAATAGACTTTCTTTGTTGTTGTTCTCTTTAGGGCTTCATCCTTCTAGTTCTATATGTTTTGGGGGAATGATGACAAGTTTGATATCTTTAATAAAAAAATTGCAGCAATGAACATACTAACCCAAAGATTATAGATCCCTTATGTGTTTAGTGTGTTCCTTCCTGGGCTTCAACCCTCCTTTCTTTTACATGAAGTAGCCTAACTTTGAAATGTATGACTTGGAATAGGGGCTTTCCAAGTTGGCTCTCATGTCTTGTTTTCTTTTTTCATTTTACCTTTGCTACTTTAAAGTAATTGCTCACAGAACGATGTGTAGCAATTCCTTTAAAGTGGGGGGCATACATTGGCATCATTTCATTTGCATTCTTGGTTCTTAGTGCAACCCTGCCACTTCATATGATGTGTTTGTCACTTTGTGGATGACATTGGGTATGATGTCCTTCATAAGCATGATCTATCTTAGCATATTACATTCCTCTTAGTATCATGATGTGACACACTACATAATTATACTATTCTTTGATTGGTCCTCTCTTGGAGACATTAGACACAATGTTCCCTAAGTGATAGACCTTGTATGAACTTAACAAGACTCCTTTGAACATCTTTTTCATTTTACATTTTTTCATTTTATGTTTTGCATTCATATGGCCACCTTGCATAACACAACTTGCATGCCTGTGGTACCTTGCTCTTTGTTCATGGG
>VDFB02202655.1:0-18950 GCA_007258455.2 Sequoia sempervirens | reverse complement strand
GAATGACCTCCCCACATGCAATAGAATGTTTTATAAGCTACAAGGAGCTATTTATACACTAGTACAAGGGGTCATTTTCAAAATGAATTTCAATGGTATCCTCTTTAGGTGTGTCAACAATCAACAAGCCAACAAGATTTTGTAGGATATGCACTTCAATGGATGGCCATTTCTCAATGAAGATAAAAAATATTAATATTATGTGCATAGGGTATTATTTTCCAACCTTGTTTTTAGATTGCTTTCAAGCAGTCAAAAAGTGTCAACAATGCCAATTCTTCATAAGGAAAGTGAAAGAATTCATCCATGCCTTTGAACCCGACAGTGACCGATGAGCCTTTTGCAAAATTGGATTGGAATTCATTGGGATGATCAATCCTATATCCAACATGGGCCATAAGTGGATACTTATGGCCGTAGAATGTTTCAAAAGATGGACAGAAGTAGTTCCTTTAAAAGAAGCAACTAAAAAGGTAATCCTCAATTTTCTAGAATAACTAGTTGCAAGGTTTGGCCCCCAAAAATAATCATATTTTATAATGTGAGGGCCTTCCTTAGTTCAAATATCTTGAAATTTTCACTCAAGAATGGTATTTTCCTCAATAATTCATCCAACTACAACCTACAATGGAACGGGTTGGAAAAATCAACAAATAAAATCCTCCTCAGGTTAATCAAAATAGTGGGCTAAAATCAATAAAGATAGTAGCACAGACATTTGTGCATAGCTCTATGGGTTGATCAGGCCACTCCCAAGAAAATATTAAATACTTCCCCATATGAGTTAGTTTATGGGAAAGAATCAATGATACCTATTTCAATTGAATTCCCTACCTTGTAGCTATTAAAATCTCTTGAAATTATAGAGAATAGAGCTATGGGAGCTAGTTTAGCAAATTTTCTTAGCCTCTGAGAAGAAAGAGAGCATGTCAATAATAATATGACTAACTGCCAGCAGGTGGTGAAAAGGTGGTTTGACAAGAAAGCATCCAACCCAGGCTTCAAGCTTGGAGACTTGGTTCTAAAGTATGAGGAGAGGGTTGTGAGGCCAGGTCAACATGTGAAATTTGATTTGTTATGGAGACAACCTTTTAGTATCATTAGTGATTTCCAAGGAAATGTTTTTGAGCTAGTTGATAAAGAAGGAAATTCCTTATAGATTCTAGTTAATGGAATCCACTTGAAGCACTTCAATTGATTTATCTAATTTGTTTGTATGCTAAATAGTTTCCCTTTCTCACTATTATTTCCTAGTTTGATAAGTGTTTCCATCACATTCTACTACCACCCTTTTGGCAACCACCAAGTGTCCACACCTTGGGTCCCCTCATTTTGAAACATCCATAAAAGATATTTATTTTCCCTACTCTTTTTGCATTTAATACTCAAGGAACCCTTGCTGCACAACTTCCCATAAAAATCTCATCAAATCTCTTAGGAGAAGCTCCTCAAGCATGTGCACCATCCTTTTCATTAATAAGCAACATATCCCAAAAGGCTACGTAGTGATTACATGAAAAGGAAGTAATTAATAAATTTCTTATTCCTCCTCAAACACATGTTAATGTCCTTAATTATCATGAACACAAGCTCAAGAAGAGAAGCCTTTAGTAGTGAATTTAATGAAGAAGTGAGTTCATAATCACAAATGTAGTCAAGTGAGCTATAGCAAAGAAGAAGGAAAGAATATGATGAAGAAGAAGAAGAAGAAGACATGGAGCCTTTTGCATCTTCATCCAAATGTATGCATTCAAAGAAGAGAAAATCTCATAAGGCCCTATTCTATGGAGACCTTTTTCCTAAGTTCAAAGGAATCAAGGCATACGCTTCTACGAATGTGCATTTGAAGAACCCCCTACCATTCATAAAAATTATTAAAAAAGCATCTTGCAAAGAAAACGTGATGGTCTATGATTGTGTAGACAAGATTTTTGATCCTAAGTTATCTGCCAATCCAAAACACTTAAGAGAAGCCACCCATGCATGTATGCTTTTGAAGGATTTTAAGCAAGACTTTGAATATTTTGGCTATAGACAATGGACCTCTACCTTAGCCCAATATATGGTGCCCTCATGCACCCATGCCCAGAGCTTATTTCTCTTTGTGCCTAGAGATATGATGCAAAGGAAGGTGTTATCCAAGGTGACCAAATAAGCATGGTGATTAGTGCAAAAAATATTAGGGAGATGCTTTGCATTCCCTATGATTCTATCATATTCTATAATGAAGAATATCTTTGAAAAGTGTGGGTCACCCGTGAGCAGAAATTATAGTTCCTGGATTCAACTCTCTATCCTAGTAACACAAAGGTGTCATCCCTACCTATCACTCTCTCAAAACATTGGGCATAAGATATGAGAGATACCTTTTCCATGTGAGCTTTCATTTTCAAGCTAGATTCTGATGACCAATTCTATGATTTCCAATTATGTTTCACTTTCCACCTGAAGAAGGTACCTAGAGATAAGGCTTATTTGATGGATTTCACCAACACTATTGTTGATTCCATTCACTACTAGCTTGTGCATTTTTTAGAGCATAATGCTTTCAGGTACTCCTCTTTTCTCTTACATTTTATTCTCTCCCAAAATATTGAATTCATATCCCCCTTATTTTTAATCAATTCCACCAAGATTGATTTCTTCCCAAACAAAGTAATCCCCATGTCTTCCTGGACCCACATCCTATCGATTACATCAAATTACCATGAAATTTTAGAGAATTTCATGTGCTTGATTTTAATCAACCTCAGCCCAGTGCTCGTTACCAACCAGATGAAAAAAAAATAATGAGAATGGCTTAATACTTCCAAGACTAAATGTGATTGGTTCTTTGAGACATATTTCACATTCATTAAGGTCCATAACTTTAAAGATGAGCCATTTTGGATCTTGCACACACTCATGGACAGGGTGTTGGCCCGCCCACTCGACATAGTCAACTCAACATAAGGGACAAGTCATAAGAAAACAACAATGTATGATGTCCCTTTTTAAGAGAAGACATTATGGTAAATAGAAGAGGACAAGGGAATCTAATTACATACAAATTAAGAAAGCTTGGCCTAGATCAAATAAACGACCCATGGAGCTACGATCTAAACAATTGCATAGCTTCTTTAAAAATTGGTATCCTCATTGACCATGAACCGTAACCTTTATTTAATGATTTAGCAACATTCTTCAAGGATTCTCACCACCCATGGGAGTCTTTTTACAAGCTAGTGCAGGGTTTTGACCCTACAAAGAAGATGACAAAAAATTTCATGTCAAAACTTGAAAACTAGGGATGGACTAGTAGAAAGATGGAGGCCTTCTAGAAGTACAAGCAATAAATCGGCTAGACAAAGGTTTGTATTAATACTGTTGACACTAATGAGCAGTTTAAGATGATTTGGAATGAGTACTACCCGAGGATGCTAAGGCCGAAGAAGAGGATTCAATCAAAGAAGAAAAAAGAACCCCCTCTAATAAAGAGGAAGAGAGATATAAGATTCAAAGGTTGTAAAAATAACCCATTCCATAGCAATAGAAATATTCTCAAGAGAAATAGGAGGCTCCACTCAGCTTGGCACCAAGGCACAATTCCCTAGCTCTTCCTACAAGCCCTAGATGAAGAAAAGAAAAACAATTGAGACAGGATGAGAAGGTGAGGTGGAAAAGGAGACTAGTGATAGACAACCCCAAGTTTTGAGCTATTGTGTGTTATGGATGAATTCTTGAAGAAAAAATACACTTCAAGGGAAACTATTGTTGAGAAGATGGGTTATGAACATGGCGACCTAGGCGCACAAGGATAGGGAATATGGAGGCTACCTGAAATAACACATAGGAATCTTGCATTAAGTTATTCCTAGGAGTTGATGAAAGAGACCTAGGGAATTTATGAGTAGGAGAGGAAGTTCAATTTGTGGTAGCTTCTAAACCTCTCGTTTAGATGCCTTCACCCATATTTGTAATGCAACTACCTCCCATTGTAACACAAGTGACACTGCACACTATATGTGAGGTACGCATTTGTCCCGCTCCTCTTTCTCTTGCATCATCTTTCTATGTCCCTTCAATGCCTCTTGTTGTTTCCTCCATGGCTACCACCCTTGCATCCATCATGATTGCACCCTTTTCCACCCCTCAGCCTTCATCCACAATGCAAGTATCTTTCATGGTACAATATCCATCTACCCCTCTCTTCATTCTTCCATCCTTCTCATTTTTCACATGGCTTGCTCACCAACTCGTTCCTAGAGGAACATCTCCCGCTTCATAGTAGCAAGTGATTATTCCATCCAAATTTCCATAAGGATTCCCCTTCATAGGGGAGATTATTTAGTTGCAGTAGTAGTTACATAAACAATGAGAGTCTATAAAGAAAACCCAAGAATCTCAAGTGGAGAAAAGAAGAAAAAAGGCATCCATGGTTCTAGTAGTGCTACATATGCAAACCATATATGATAAAAGTTGTAGGCTTTGATGATTATACATAAGAAACCCAAGGTGATCAAGCCCTAAGGACAAATGATGCCTATAGATTACTCAACTTGCATGGTCAGCCTAAGCCTCATCTAGGTGAGGCTAGTAGACAAGGTTGGACTTATGGAGAAAATATATAAAGTCATTACAACAAAGTTTATCAAATTCAATCATTGACTAGAGAAAAGGGACCAGGAGATTGTAAAAATGAAAGCCACAATTGACCACTAAAAAGAAAAAGCTAGAGCCAATGATATGGACCTTGTGAGAATGGAGCCAATTAGCAAATTTTTGTCACTCCAAAGAGCCTCCAAGTATAATTTAATCAAAGAATCTGATTGCAGATACAAGTAGCCAAAATGAAGGCCAAGTTAGAAGGCCTAAAGAAAGAAAAAGAAGCAATAGAAAGTTAGTTTCAACAAAAAGAAATAGATTTGGTGCAAGCCCAAAAAATAATTTCAGATTCACTGAGTGCACAACAACAGATGTAATAGAAAATGCAACAAGAATCCTATGTCAAGGACCAAGAAATCAAATAGATGAAGTAAGAACTAGTCGACCACCCTCATACCATAGGCATCCTCCCAATGGTCTAACAATTATATGTATCTTATTAGGAGAGGATCATAAACATGGCCTCACACTTGAAGCCAATACTTGGATTCATTGCTAACTCATAGTGATTAAGTGCTCAAGTCAACACATCATTGGATCAAACCCCTTCTTTCATCTCTGTAAAGGTTAAAGATTCACTGCTTCTAGTGAAGAAGCTATGTAGCGTGACTGATGAAATGCTCCAAGTATCGAGAGTGACTAATTGAAGGAAAGCAACCAATAGGGTTAATGAATTCTTGAGCTACAATAAGGTAGCCACCAAATGTAGGGTGTATCTAGAGGTCTTGGAACATGTGCTTTGAAAAAGGAAGAGACCCATTGACAATTTAGCCCAGTTAGACTCCCCTCCCCATTCATCCCTGATAACATAGTCCTCTCAAGAGATGAAATCAAGGGTTTGTTAGTCACAAAGCAAAATGACTAGGAAATTTTTGCAGACCTAAGCTAGGCACTAAGCATATTTGAAGTGGAGACTATTCTACTAACACTCACACAACTCAAGTTCCAAGTGAAGGTGGTTGTGCAAAGCCTAAGAAATATCTCCTTCAAGAAGATAATAGATTTAGAAAAAGTTTTTGATGCTCTAAAAAAAAAATCTTAGCCCTCTGAAGAGGAATGGATGCCTTTGAAGGCTGCACTCAAATAGTTGTAAGTGTTGCAAGCCTCCCCTTTTTACAATGTCATTTCTTTTTGTGTACCAAATATCTTGGTTTCTCCATTCATAGGCAGGTTCCTCTTGTAAATTTCCAAAACTATGGATTAAATCCATGCTTTTGAGGCATATGTGCCTTTTGTGCTTAGTTGGACATGGCTGAAATTCGGGCGTCCAAATCGAACCTCCTCTTTCTTTTGTGGTTTTGACAAAATTCACTTTATGAAAGGGCTTCCTCGCTAAAGAAATGTGGCATCCCCATGCTCACCCACTATGAATAGCACTCAACTTTCTTTTGGGATAGTGCCATAGTGCCATGTGGTGGTGTTGGTGTTGTTGATGCATTAAAGGAATGCATATTCAAAAGATGGACCCTGACTTCCACATGGCATCATTGTGCACTTTGAAGAGTGAAAGAGTTTCCTTCATGAGAAAAAGATGCACCTTTTTTCAAACCACCACAACAAACTAAGTGAAGCATGTGCTAGTATTTGAAGGCCACTGAGTATTAAGATATCTCCATGCTTGGGATTTACAAATCACATATATGTGTGCATAGAAACATTTCAAGTACATGATTTTGTTGCCAAGTTTTATGATGGAAACATGTGGGAGACTCTAGGTGTCTTGGGGGCTCTAGGTGTTGAGTTTTCTTGGCCTCGAGAGTCCCAACCATCCAAAACAATGACACTTATGTATTCTAAGATGTTATCATTGTCAAGGGTTTGGTTATATTCAGTTTGTTCTATTCGTTCAGTTTTGGTTCCAATTTTTATTCCTCTCTCAGCAAAATTTCTATTAACTATTTCCAAAGAGAATATATTATAACTTTTACTTTTAGAATAGAGATAACAATAGTTTATTGTTTTCATTCAAAAACCTTAATAGGTGCCCCTTTTGAGATGGATTGAATATTTTGTATTATGCCTTTGGGTCTTTTCCATTTTTTATGTACACCTAATAATGAAGAGGACATGGTATTTTATGTCAAATTGTATGAGATTGATGGTCGTCTATTATTTTTGATCCCCTTCTTTTATAATATAATTTTTCATGAATTTTATAGACTTTAAATCATGCAAATGCTCTTTTAAATTGACTGTGGTGTTTGGAAATTTTTGATCTATATTATGCAAATTAGTGGTGAGTACCAAAGGTGTTTTCAACATATCACCTTAGTTCTATTTCAATTTTTCCTACTTTCTCTCTTCCCTTTTACTCTCAAAACATTTGAAGAGATAGCTTCTAAAACCTCGAAGGTCATTTCATAGACAACGAAATTGAGTCTAACATCTATGAAATTTCCCATAGGACATTGTTTTCCTAGAAGTAAGGGTTTTAAGAATCAACACATATCTCATTACCAATCTTCAAAAACCTATCCTAAGTCCTCTACACTAATGAAGAAAGAGATCATGGAGCTACCAAACTATTGCCAAAAAATAATGAAGTACAAACAATAGCACTTGACTCCATGCAAACCTCGATTCCATAGATATAAGAAACTTTTAGGAATAAGACAATATACTAGGGAGTAGAGAACCTACCAATCATACCATGCCCTTGTACTAACACAAACATGTGCCAAGTTTTGTAAAGTAACGTCTCTTCCAACACTCCCTAACTTAAAGGATATCAACAAATAATCATTTAACTCAAAATGAAAAAATGGAAACAATAGATCTAAATCTCTCAAAATAAAGTTAGATAAAATAAACCAAGTATTCGCACAGCAAAATGAATACAAGAAAAGCCACAAATTTTTTTATTTTACCTATCCAAAAATTCCTCAAAACTAGTGACACAGCTCAAGGCCAAAGAAAAAGGAGAATAGCATAAATCAATAAAACCATGCACCTACTTCTCAACAAGCCCTCATAAGTAACAAAGCTTAATACTAATGCATATTAGAAGAAAATATACAAACTATAGACGTTCAAATTATCTTGATTGATATCGTGCACTCAATTCTGATTCACTAAAGCCAATTCTTCCTTAATCACTTATTTACTAACCAATTAATTGAATAATACTTATTTAATTAATTCATCAAGATTCCTCTTTTAATTAAATAAATAAACTTTAATTGATTAAATCATAATTCCTCTTTGATTAAATAAATCAACTTTAAATCATAATTCCTCTTTGATTAAATCATAAAATCTTTAAATAAATCAACTTTATTTGATCTAATATTCTTCATTTAATTGAATAAATCAAACTTTATTTAATCTCCCAAATATCATCTCATTTGATTTAAATAAATCTAAATATCTAAATCAAATCTCATATCAATTAATTCTACCTAAGTTAATTAAATTCTAATTAACTCCTAACACTAATCCTCAAATCCTCTAGCTTTTACAACTTGCACATGTAAATCAATTTATTTGATTTATTAATTCCTCTATTTCCATTCAAATATGTCATCTCTTTGGACTATTCCATCAATTTGAAATCTCCCTCCCAAAAGGACTTTGTCCTCCAACATGGCATTTATGGCTCTTACATATCCTTTTTCTTGAGCCAGCTTGGCATTAACTCATCTTACAACTCTTCCTCTACAAGCCATCTTTTGAATTTCAAACTCCACCTACATGCATTTAACATGCACATTGTTCAAAATGTGCTCCACCTTCCTTCATTAGCATAATGACAAGTGGCATAATGCCATTGGTTCAAGTTTAATCCCACATTCTTTCTATTTCTCATTCCTCCATCCTTCTTTCCTATAAATAGAGGGCTTCTCTATTTGATTTGCATCCACAATCCATGTAATATCACTATGCTCATTTGAATCCACAATCATCCACAACTTCATGCAAGGTTACTATCTACAAATTTGAGCAAGTTCATCCATATTTTCATCCAAGTTTTCATAGTTTTCACCAATCTTAGCAAGGTTATCAAAAAATTTCATCAAGGAGCACACAATCTTCATCAAAGCTCATCAAGGTATTGGGAAAGGGCTTCTTTCCACATCAAAGAAGCACCAATTCCCCCATGGGATTTTGGTTTGATCATTTTTTAATAAGATTTCATTAGTTTTTCATTGGATCTTTTACTTTGTTTTCTTATTCATTGTGTTTGAATGAATTGCATGGGGAATGTTTGTTATAGACTTGTTTATTGACTAATGTTTGATTGTTTGGTCATATTGGAGCAGGTCTAGACCAAGCATTCACACAAAAAAAAAACACATTTGTATTTAGGTAAGCAATGCCTCTCAAATCTTTCACCTATTGAGTAGTCTAAGAGTGGAATACAAGATTTCCATGTGCATACAAAAATGAGCAATAAAAGCTTTAAATAAAGGGAAACCTTCTCATCAAGTCTATAATAGACTCACATTAATATCTAGGTGCAATATCCTTGATCTTTCTTTTGAAACCTCATAGATGTAATTGTGGCTTATACACACAAATCTAGAGAACAAAATTAGTTAGCACTCCCATTGCAGCCCAAAAAACACTCCAACCACAAGAACCAAAGGTGATCAAGCTTTGATACCAAATACCGGGAAAATAAAGGTAAAATACTATAATATGGAAATCTAAAATTAAGTGTAAAAATTTAAAATTAAGTTTGCTTGTTTTCGAAATACCATTTAGTTAATTGTACTTAATTATAGAATACCATTTAATATAATTTAAAAAATAAAATTAGCAACATATAAATGAAAAAACCACATGAGAACAACACATTACATAAAATTTACGTGCAAAAACCCTTCCAAGAAAAAAAAATGCATTGACCTCCTCCTTAAGGATATAGGGAAATAAGATAATTAAAGAATGTGGTTAAAGACACTGTGAATATCACAAAATACATCTATAGCCACAAATGGGTCTTGTATCTCATGTGAAAACATACTAGAGTGGCAAGGAACTCATGTGATTAGGATTCACGTGCTTGGCCACTGATCTCCTCACCTTGGAAAGTATAGAAATTGCATTGTTCAACCTTAAGAACATGTTTATGAATGAAATATGTTTGGAGAGTCCTTATTGTAGGAAGGATGAAACAAAGAGGGTCACGAAGACCATTTTTAATGAGATATTTTCCAAGGTAAGTTTTTTAATCAAAAATTTCTAAATGTTATCATTTTTATTTGTAAAATTTTGATATTTATATTTGTCAATTTTATTTATATTTAAAAAATATATTTAGAATATTTTTTTTATTACATTTTCATCCACTATTGATTTAGGTGTTAGAACCATTAGCTGGGGTTCTATGGTTGGTGGATGGGCATAAAAAACCCATGGGATATCTATATAAGCTCATGGTTAAGGCTAAGGAGGAAATTCAACACTTTTATGAAGTAACCACACAATAGTGTGTTCTACTTTCCAGCTTAAGTGGGACACTAAACTTAATATTTTTAACCAAATTTTCACTTTTTGTCACTTATAGCAAGAAAATTGTTAAGAATTTGCAGATAATGTGAAATGGTGATTTTTTAGATGTAGATTATATATATAATTTAAAAACATAATTTTCTCTTCTTCAAATCATTTATCAATAACTCATTTTTATTCTTTATAATTTTTTTAATTAGTGATATTTATTCCATAACACAAGTTATTTAAGAAACAAGATTAACTCATAATTTCTTAAACATGGATCACTAACACTAATATCTAGTGCATGCATAGTTTTTCATATATATATTTTATTTATTTATATTAATTATTTAATTTAAATTAACTATAATCTAAGGTATTCTTATTCCATAATACATAACATTTTTTTGTATATATCAAAGTTAATTTTCTTTTGTTAAAACAAAAATATAGAGTGCACATATATTTTTTAGAAATTTTATACCTTATTTTATTTTTTTCCACTTGTATTGAACAAATACCTTTATGTTTAGTAAAAATCCTATGTTGACTAGAAAATAGAAAATAAATATAAATAAATAAAATCTATTAGGAACTATAGTTTTCATAAAGCTTACTCAAATAGATATAATTTGAAAAATCTCATATCATGGTGACTCTATTTGATGTCCCAACCCTTGGTTTGAAACACAAATTTCTTATAAAAAATCTATGAGCAACAATAGGATGGCACCAGAAATACATTTGATCAAAGGTACCTTCCTTCAAAAGTATTTCCTTCATTCGAATTTAAAGGTGTCTTCATTGTAAAGTTTCTTCAAATAAATGGTTTTGAACATGAAATAGTTAAAAATAAGAATAAGTCCTTCATTTGAAGGTTATGATAACATCACCTTCAATGGAAGGTCCTTCATTCATAGGTATATGATCATTCAAAGGTATTTTACAATTTTTTACATGCTAGACTAATTATTTTTCCAATTGGGACACACTATTTTAAATCCATATGGCACATCATTGTTAAAAAATGGAACCAAAAACTCCAACATATTAATTTTGTTTATGTGTGCAAGTAAATTGTGCCTAAAATGAACAACTTAAAATGACTAAATTGATCGACACAATGACAAGAAAACACTCAAATTAAGCATAAATGTTAATAAAAAATGATAAAAACATGAAAGGTATTATCAAAAACCAACCCTTTTTCAACCATGGTGAGGTGGTTGTGCTCATGGTTGGTTGAAAGTGAATTATTGTGCCAAAAACATAAGGTTGCATTTGATCTGAATGATGATAATGGATAGTATAATCTCTAATTTGTAGCATTTCTAAAGAATCAAAGGATGAATAGGATTAAAATATGAAATCAATGGCTCATATTGGTTGAGAGCCATGTGGAGATGAGAAGAGTACAAGTGTCCTCATTTGGTTAGAGGAGATGGAGAGAGATAGATTATGGGGATAATCATTGGTGGAGATTCTCCTTGGAGGAAGTAGATGGACAAGATGAAAGGGGTACTTTGGAGTACCCAAGAGGGATGGAAAAGTCCTTTGAACCATGTGACATGGCACCAAGGCCATGTCACATGTATAAGGACCATGCCTTTGTACACATGTGATAATGTGAAGGATTAAAGCGGAGTTGACTAGGATTAGGTTGTGCAAGTGGGTGATTAAGGGATTAATTGATTTTAGCCCACTTAATGGAATGTGTAAAATTAGGGAATTAAATAAATATTTTATTTATTTAATTTTTGGGAAAGGGATAGTGGATTAAGGTAAATAAATAATTTGATTTAATTACCTAAGGTGGACTATAGGAGGAAGATGATTTAATGATTTAGGTTATAAATAAGTGCGAGTGAATAGTGATAAATAGTGATTTTATTGATTAAATAATTAAATATTATTTGATTAATAAGGGGATTAAAATGAGATAATTAATTGAACAATGAGGGTTGTATTCAATCAATTATAGAGGAAATAGTCAGGTAAATGATGATGTGTCAATTTTAGGTGTCTATAGTTTCCTAATAGTTTAACCCAATGTTTTTCTCTCTTTCATTCAAAGAAAAGCTAGAGGTTATACTTGGCCTCAACATATTTATTAAGAGGTTGGTCTCTTATTACAACATTTGGGACCTCATACAAAATGAGATACAAGGTTCTAAGTAGGTGAAGGGGACATTATTTCTGTAAATGTGTATATTTTTAGGAGAGCCACTCTTTAGCTAGTTAAAAGACATATATGTTTAACTTTTGTTTATCGTTTATTTTAACCTTTTACTAAAATCCTTACAAATAAATATTACCATTGAATATTTATGATGGGATTATTTTGGTGCCATAATACCTAATCTTCAAAATATTGGCATTTACATTATATCCCAACCTTGTAGCGCTTATGATTATGAGTGCAACTAGAGTGTCTTTAAGGCCATTCACACAAAGAAGCATAACAAATTGATTCAAAATTGATTGAATGACCTTGTCTTTGTTAGGAAGTAATGCATCAATGCCTACTTTATTTAATCCATTTCTTACATAACCTTGTGAGATAAAAGCATGCATACAAGCTTACATAATAACCATAATTTGCATAGATCAAATAGACAAGCCACAATATAACACAAGATCTACCCTAGGAAAACCCTCAAGATGGAAAAACCTATCCTCTAAAAGCATTCACACTCCATCTATTATTCAGTAATAAAATATTACATACATTCATAGAGTTACAATGAATAATTTTGAAACATCAAACCTCTTCAATGCATCCTCTATGTGTCCAAGCATGAATCCAAATATCCCATGCCATGCTTCACATATGTACTCACAAAGACACAATACTATGACAACCCACTCACCCAGCCAACCTTAACCACTAAGCATGTGTTTTCTTTTATAGAAACAAGCTCACACAAATACAACCAATTGGTAAGACAAAACCATGTGAACACAAAACTATTGATCCCTCATTTAATATTGTGTATGGATTTTTCATGTTATTAAATATTTTCCAAAAATATTAAATCATTATCCTATGTATCCCAGACGTAAAATAATAACCCAATGCTATAATACAACATTACAAGTGGCCCCAAATAATTAAATAGTGTTTCCAATACATCTCCTACATTTACTGCAAATAAATAATTATTAATTACATTATAATATAACATTTTATGCAATGGTATACAACACCAAATCCTAACATTCTCCCACTTGTTATATATATTGAATAAGGGTCAATCAATGAAATACATCATTATATCCATACATGAAACTACATGAATCTCCAACATGCTCTTGTGCTCCCTCAAGATACCTAGAATAAAACCAAAGTGACCACCATCTCAAGAAAGAACTCCTCTCATCCTCCAACATTCCACCTATGGACGAAAAGTAACATAACAAGGTGAAGATGCACCAATCCAAAGAACACAAGCATCAAATATAAGTGATTTAATAACAAAGGCTCCAAGTTGTTTTCAAAGGTTAAAACCCACATGATCAAAAATAACATCCACAACACATGCTAATAAATCCAACCATCCATACCAACTAGGTACCAAAAACATTAGTAAACTCATGCCAACAACATATGCAACCCATAAACCTCAATCAAGCTCCATGTATCAAACCTAACAATGAAGAACATACACATCCAAGAACTCTCACTACATGGGTAATGTCAAATATGAAAATTCTCAAGGAATATCAAGTATTCCAATCAAAACTATACCAAGGTGTGATAAATGATCAAAAAAATGAAGTACCAAGAATAATCACACTAATCCACAAATGCAACACAAATAGTTTTATACTATCTCACAACATGTCGCCATAATCCTCCCAAATCATATGAACATGAACCTTCAAGAAGGAACTATGTAACAAAGAGAGAAAACCTACAAATCATGCCATGTCCTACCAACACCTCAAAGTGCTATGATGTGTCAATTATGATCTCCTTACAATGAAAAATAAAAAGCCTCAACAAAACCCAAACATTCAATATCTTGGACAAAACTAAAATATGTATCATGTGTAAGGCCTACATGGATGTAAGCCTCCTAACCAAAGAAATAAAACTCAATGTATCAATTCCTAAAACAAGGAAATCGGACCAATAAAAATCTCCTAAAACTCCTCATCAATGGATGATAACATAAATATACTCATATGCACAAGGAGATAACCATGCCAAACATCCCTCAAAATAAATCCTCCATAACCAACTATCCATAGCTCAAGATTGTTAGTTTTTATTATTAGATTTAATGCACAAAATTACCCTGGGAAAACCCTCCTCTTGAGGGGAAAAACCCAGTAACAAATATCTCTCTATTATATATCAATAATGGCAACAACTCTCATTACAATGAGGCCAATATCAAGGTTGATATGTAGCACCTTCACAAGATGCAATGATAACAAGTAATCAACACTTCCTTGTAACTCATATCTTCCCTTAAGCAATTTGCTATCTGCTCTTGATAATTCACAATCTGCATTTGATTGATCTACCCTTGAAGAATTCGCACTTGGAAGAGAAGAAATGCTCGAACTTAATTGATACCCAAATAGAGTGGAATGATCTTGTATTTATACAACTTGAAGGAGAGAGGTCACACCTTTTCATGCAAGGTTGGCCATCATAAAATAATAATTTCAATTTAATAAATGCAATTTACAAGGAAGGTCATCCAAGAAGATAATTACAAAGTTTCCATGTGAAGCGTCTCTTTACATTGAATAATCACATATAAATAAGGAAGTATGAAGCCCGAAGCTGCAATTACATCAACACTCCCTCTCAGCTAGGGAGGAATGCTTCCTGCTGCACAAGACACATCACCTCATTGTGATGTCAACCACAATGGCTACAACCATATGTGGAAAGAAAATGATATCACCTCATCGTGATATCAAATATTACCTCATCGTGATATCTACCACAATGGCTACAACCATATGTGGAAAGGAAATGATATCACCTCATCATGATATCAGATATCACCTCATTGTGATATCTACCACAATGGCTACAACCATGTCTGGAAAAGAAAGATATCACCTCATCATCATATCAGATATCACCTCAATGTGATATCAGCCATAATGGCTACAACCATGTATGGTATGTACAAGTGTTCATCACTTGCGTGATGTTGTCACTTCAACATGAATTTCACCATGGCTCTCCCAGAGGGTGAAACACAAGTACAAGAAAATCATCATAGACTCTCTCACATGATGTTTTCATGGAGTCACACACATGACATCTGCCATGGCTCTCCCAAAGGGTGGAACAAGGGATTTCACCTCAGCTTCTCTTGCAAGAAGAATGAATTAACAAGGGATTTCACCTCGGAGCTTCTCTCTGAAAGAACTCATTAAAGAGGATCATTGATACTAAGACTCCTTCTTAGTTAAGGCTGTATTCTCCACCATACCAAGCTTATCTCAAAAGTACACAAACTTTATCCTGGAGAGAGGCTTGGTGAGAATGTCTGCCGTCTGCTCATCAGTGCTGATATACCTCAACTGTATAGCTTTCCTTAATACCATATCTCTGATATAATTGTATTTGATCTCATTATGCTTGGTTCTATCATAAAACACATGATTGATAGAAAGCTTCACCACGATACGGTTATCACAATAGCAGATGATAGTAAACTTCATTGATTGTCCAAAACAATATTGTAAAGAACTACCGAGCCACCTTTCATTAGCTTCCACACAAAGATACAATATACTACTTGCCTCCAAGCTGCTCAATACTTTCTGAGATGATTGCTTCCTATTACTAGGATATCATAGCTGATCCCAAACTGAAGCAACATCCAGGGGTGCTCTTACGATCGGTGACACTCCTTGTCAGGTGGTATAACCATTCGGCTCTCAAGTCCATACCTAAAGAATATCTCAACCTATATTCAAATGTGCCACTTAAGTATCTTAGAATATGTTTCACTACAACAAGATGTACCTACCTTGGTCCACACATGAACTTGAAAAAATGCACTTACTACAATCTGGTCTAGTATAGATGCATCCAACAATCCTAATAATTAGCTTGTACATAGTAGGATCTACCATAAGCCGAGACTAGTTGCAGCCTCCTTAACCATAATAAGGAGCAGATCAACTATATTACCATCTTCTTTGGAGTTCAATGAGCTCCTCAGAATCTTCAAGCACTTGCACCAACATGAGCCTCTTTGTCCAAGATTTCCTACAACACTTTCCTTAGATAAATTTTTTCCATCACACACCTCTGGTACTATAGAGAGTTCATGATAGTCCTCCTCGACCTCATCCCAAATTACACTATTCTGAATAGGTTTGCGGAGCTACCGTGCCGTCCCAGATGGCAGTCTTGAGCAGATTCTCTAATATCAACTTGGCCAGAGGGATCCTCTAAGGGTTTAGCACCTGGCCTTGTCACGGTAATCTTCACTTCTTCTGTTGAGTTACAAACCCTCCTTGATATTACAAAGACTTCTGGAAGTGAGCTCCCTCTAGCCACCAACTCAATCCCATGGCTGCAAGTTGTGACTTCATGCTTGATCATTTCTTTGGTCGGCATGACTTCCTCACAAGATGCCTCAATCTTTTCATCACTAAGCAATTTCTCATCACCTTCTTACTTCTCGATCCATCCTGGAAGCGATATAGACAGAGATTACAAACAGTTTATATGTGTACGCGTCTTGTAACCTAAGAAATGTTGCAATTGTCTATGAAAGTGAAATAATTTTTTTTAAAAGTGTTAATATTAACTTTATTAGTTCCATACATTCTCTAAGTTATGTGACGACACACTACTTGAGAATCCCATAGATGACTTTACTATTTAGCATTGCATTTATTTAGTTAACATAAACTTAAAAGTAAACATTGCATAACATTTGAATTCCATTCATGAAAGTATAAAGTACAAATACGATTTTTACATTGCATTTGAAATGACATTACAATACTCATTCTTTAGATCAGGTAGATCAAATAATAGTTTACAATTTCATATTACAAATGTTCACCTCATAAACAATTGAGGGATGTTACAAATATAAGATTTCCAATGATACAATAAAGAAAGTACATATATATCCAAATACAAGCTCTCCATCCATAAAACTCTCATTGCCACGATCAAGAACTGGGGACCCAACGGAGTAAGGTGCACGTTCCACCCAACCATGTGGTACCCGTAGGTCCACCCCCCATGCTAGGAGATAGTAATAAGGTTCCCTAGACATAATCTACTAACCCTAGACACAAGTACATACTTAACTGATGGTTACATTGCTTCCAAATTTACGATAATCAAATATACTAAGCTCACAAGGTTATTGTTATTTTAGGTGGAGTGTCATCACAATGTTGCATAGGTTATCCTGGTGTTTCTTCCTAGGTTTTGGCCCCCAACTTGGGTTACCCTGGTAACCTCTTATAAAACCCGGCCCCACATGCAAACTGTTACGGAATCGAATATCTTTTAAAGTAACAAGATATCAATTTGCCATTCCAGGCCTTCTCAACTTAATCTTGAGACTGAACTAGCTCTTGAGTCTATAAACGAGGCATATTAATCTAATTAAAGATTTTAAGCTAATTAATGTTTTGTTTTAGTTTCCACTGACTTACTAACTCTTCATGAGTTACCCAGGCACCACTTTGTGTGCCGGCCCTCACACAGAGCCACTCCCCTAAAAATAACAAAAGGAATCTAAACAAAGTGCACAAGAATTCAACATATATTTCTACACATTTCATAATGAACATCAAGTCTATGTTCATAAAACCAAGTGTCTAAACACCATGAAAAACCATGTACACAACCTTAGTCAACACAAGAATTCTATTTAAACAATAACAACTCCCACATTATACAACTTGTCTGGAAGACTTGTACGTCTAATACATTCCCAATTTGCCCAACTAAAAGAAACACAATTTGAAGCAAACCAAAAAATAAGGAGTCTACATTAGGATTTACTAAATCCAATCAATCAAAGTATGAAGTACAAAATTAATCATCTAGGATTTAATTTATCTTCTATTCAACACGAAAATCAAATCTATATTTTGCTCAATTTCATAACCACATATTATAATGAAATCAATATAAACTCTAAAATATTAGTTTAATTTAAGCACAAATAACTTGTCATTGTAAATTAACCATTAAATATCTATATCTAAATATTTAATAATTTTTTTTTAAATATCTCATTGATAACACAAATATATTTCCAAATTTTCTTAACATTAAATAAATATATAATTATAAGTATTATATATATATTATATATATATAATATATATTATATTATTAATATATATTACATATAACAAATATATATATAATAATTATACAAAATATAAATATTAATGCTAAGTATTATAAAATAAAACATGTATTTAAATTTCGTATAACTTTTATTATAAAAGTTAGGGTTTAAAGCCCTAGCTGCCCGCAGGTTGCGCTGTGGGTAGGGCTGCCTTCGCAGCCCGCCCCACAGGGCTCGACCGTGGGAGGTTGAGCTGAGTGCTACCTGTGAGGGCAGCACTAGGCTCGGCCCTCACTACTATCCCCCGCGGGTGGGCCGTGGGTAGCCCCGCCCAGAGTGTTGTGGCTTCACTATATTTTAATATGTATTGTCTAAAAAAAATAAACGGCGATTTCTATAATTCTATTTTTTTTAAATAAAACTCCAAAATCCACCTGTACGGAAATTTCACAATATTCTTACAAAGAATATAAAAATTTTCTCAATTCAATTTATATATGAATACATATATATATATAAATATATATATAAATTCACAATCAAATGAATAATTAATTA
>VDFB02202654.1:10735-24511 GCA_007258455.2 Sequoia sempervirens | reverse complement strand
CAACAGTTTTTCTATGGCCTTGGGCCATGGATCTTCTTGCAATTCTGAACTGCAATTATGTTCATAGGTTATGTTTTCCAGCCATATATTCATCCTTTGAGCTTCCATGTCATTGGTTGTATGTTGACCTGTCTTGTACATAGTTTGCTTTTGTCTATGCTATGTGTGTTTGTGCAATCATGACCCTTTTCTATCATAATGAAGTGTGTTTGTCCTGCTGTCTTTCATCCTCCATTTTTTGTCTGCTACTTGAAGATAGATGGATTCTCACTGTGTTTGCAAGATACACGTTTGCAACCAGAGCTTGTTGGGACTCAAGTTTGTAGTGTCACGTTGTGCTTGAGTCCTAGTCCTTTATGTGTTTGGGTTTTGTTTTACCCATCACATATAATCAATTTGAGAAGTATTTGTACAGGTCTTTACTTATCATTTTTGCCTAAGTGTCATTTCCCTATGTACCCCTCATGTTAAATGAGGCAAGAAATCCAAAAATTTCTAATTCTAGGGGGGCTTTCTAATGAATTTCCTAAGTTTGTGCAAGCTATAGGTCCATCAGACCCTCCCATGTTGACATACCATTCATCTAAAGTTAAACCCCAAAACCTTGACCCTATGCCTGAATTTCCATGCATCAAAGTTTTGGACTTGAGCATCCCTAGATATCATTCCTTGGGTATTCCCAAACACTAATCCCAAAAATTGTGTACTAAATACTTCATTCTTTCATTAACATTGGACTTTCGGAGATCCCCTTCCCCAAGTACCCTTCACATGCATTCCCCAACTTCTGGCTCTCATTATTTTTCACTTAAGTACCCTATCGAAGTAAAAGTTGTGGCCTTCCTTGCACCTGGGTACTTGTTTCCTATCATGCCCAACTCCCAAAGCCCATAAATTCCTCCTTAAACTCTATCCGAGTCAGACCTTCGCCCATCTCCTCACCTCGGTACCTTTTTTTGTGCACCTCCAAACTTTGCCACCCTATAATTTCCCTATACCTCCTATCAAATTTCAAGATTTGGGCTTCCTTTCAAATCGGTACCTATTATGTGTCACCTCCAAACCCCAATCATTGACATCCTGACAATGGCATGAGGTATGTGGTATCCCTGACCTCCAACCCCCAATGGTCCAAATCTCCCACATTTTTCTCTATACAGTCCCACCCACTCACGTGCACATTCTAATGATGGAGAAGAGATCCATGTTGCTTTTTTTAATGCTGTTGTTGATTTTCTATGTGTTTTGATTTTCAAGGATGCTTTAGGATGCAATTTTTAATGCATTTCATGGATCTCGGCTTGTTGAACACGAAGAATTGATTACATCCATTCCTGACCTGTTTTCCCGCAGGGTTTTAGTTAACCAAAAGTTGTGCTATAAGTATATATTCATTTGACAAATCATGACTTGGTCACTGAACTAGTTTTTTGGTCTATATATGCCTAAACAATTATAGAATCACCAGAGATACTAAAAATTTATAGTGTTTGTAATTCTTGTTTCTTCCTCTCTTGACTGTCATTTTAGATTTTAATTAATTTCTCAAGCCTAAGCTTCTAGAAATTATGAAATAAGAAATTGTACTATGCTACTTAATTAGAAATAAAATAACAGTCAAGAGAGGAAGAGAGAAAAATTTCGAACACTAGATTTATCCTACAAACCCTTTGAAGAGAGAAAAAACAAACTGTGGCAGTGGCAATTTACTACTACCTATATTATTTAGCAAATTGTCATATTCAATGAGTATACAAATGATTGGATACAATCTGCCCCTTGTTCCATTCAACAAGAGCTTGGCTATGGATGTAAATTTGTAATGCGTCCCTTGCTCCATTACCTTCCTATCTCTATTGTTTGTCTATGCTTCCATGTTCCTTCCCTTTTGCCTCTCACCTCTTGGAAATACAACATAATTGTTCTCCTTAATTCTGAAAGAAGAAGATACAACATACAGTTTGTTCCCTTCTCCATCAATCCAGGCAGATACAACATATGATTGTCCTCCCATTCCCATGCACAGCAGAGTTCTCCTAGGCTGAAAAAGAAATTCCATCGACACAGGAAGCTATCTTCATAGAGCTGATGGACTTGCAAACTAGAACACAAGTAAATTAGTAATTTATCTCTTTGTGAGTAGACTAGATTAACATACATATCAAGATTAACATCAGTTTACAAATAAAGCATTACACTCTTAACTATTACTACTATGAAAATAAGAATCCTTCCATTGGTCCATCTTTTGTAAATTCTACAAAGTATAGTATAGTTGATGACAATGATCTTATATAACAGAAAAAAATTGAAAGAAAAAGGGACATGAGGATGTCCACCATCCTGCAAATGGGCATTCAAAAATCTCTACAAAATTACTTGTATACAAAAAGTAAATTGAACAAAGGGATAAGAAAGCACTGAGCAGCAATTGCTTCTAAAATATTATATAATTGTTGCATAAAATGGTGTATTTATATGATGAGGCTTTAAAGCCATGGACCAAATGCCTCTATCAAATATAGATAGACATAGTCTAAATAGGTAGAATTGCAGATAAATAATTATGACTGCTTATGGCAGCACCTGATTATTATAATAGCATATAGCACTCGTTCACAATACTAAGCATAAATAGAAACTCATAAAAATATTCAAGCAGGTTTCAATTTGTGTATGCCCCTCACTTATTTGGTTTTATTGCTTCCAGGTTTAGGTACTCGTGATTAGTCAGTGAAACTTGATGTACTTCTGAATTCCATTAACTTATTTTGTTCATTTGTTCATTTTTGGCTTGGCTTTAGTTTAAGTCTATACATGGATGTTTAAAGTAATTAATTTTTTGGAATGGAAAAGAGCAAATCTATTTATTTTGGTTCACTTAAATTTAAAAATTAGGATGTTTAACATAATTTATTTTTGTGGACAAATCAGGGACCGATATGGCAGTTCAGGGACCACCACCTTAGGGTCCACCACATCAGGGTATGTTTACCCGTACAGACGATGAGATCCATAAATTGTGTCTTATTCTAGATGACCCCAACACCACAGGGGTTTACAGGGATACATGTGTTAATTTTAGATAGCTTAGAGAAGATTAGACAGACATTAGGTACCACCCATGCTTATTCTGTTGACACTGTAGCAGCTATTCTTGCTCAGATGCAGCAAGAGGTTAGTGGCGAGGTTTCTCTTGCAGAAGTTCAGCTGCAAGTCCCAAATGAAATCATCAAATCACAATGTTTTCCACATTACACTGCTAGATCCCAGGTTAGGGGATATCAGGTGACTCGATGTGTTGATGCTCAGATGACCCCTTTGATATACCCCCGCTTTCTTGCAGCATACGGTTGTTATCCACATAACAACCAAATTCCTTTATACTTTGCACAACAATTGTACGCTGAGGTTCATTTGGGCCTCAACGTCAACTACTTGGACCTGCCTGGATATTTTGGTTAGGGGCATGGTAGGGTTGCTGACAAGGACACTTATCATCGACTAGATCAACAATGTCCAGCCTATCAGGATTTGGTTGGGGAGAGATTGCCTGCTTTCTCCCCACCCCTGGCGCCTATTGCAGACCAGGTTGTCATTGCTTTCCAAAGGGAAGCAATTGATAGTGTTGGTAATATAGCAGTTGCTGCATCTACAATATCTCCTGATCATGTGGGAAGATATTTGATGAGTCATTCTGGATGATCTAGACCATTGGATCATGGTACTGATCCTTATCGTATGGCGGGTATCCCTTAACCCACAGACATAGATGGTATTATAGGAGACCAGATGCTTCAGAGTACAGCTCATTGTTTGTTCGACGACCTATTGGAGGCATATGCTTTCATTGCAGTAGAGCTTGGGATCCCATTTCATGAGGTCAGAGGACATGTGGGAAGAACCTGTCGTTCACTTCCAGGGTCCAGCGAGGCTACAGGTCCTTCACAGCATTCTCATCACCTTGGCAGCGCTGTACATCCTATTGATCCGCCTATAGATCATTCGATTGTTGGAGAGGAGGATACACCTACTGATCCTTTTGGGAGTGTTCAACATCATGCATCCTAGGGCTGGATTCACTTGAAGAGCAGTTGTAGATGATGGGTGTGATTTAGTTGATGCAACTAATGTTAGTGGACAGGTGAGTTTTAAATTTTAAGTCATGTACTCATGTATGTATTTAATTTGTACACACACACACACACACACACACACATATATAACATTTTTCTAATTTGGCATAATGTACTTAAATTGTATACATGTCTTGTACTATTTCCAGTGCTCAACACATCTACCGAAGCAGGATTCTCAATCAGATGGTTGCCTGATTCGGAGCCGACATGATGACCCTACCAGTGACTAGTCTTTTTTGGACATTTCTCTAGATATTTGTAGACATTTGCATGTCATTACATTTGCACATACATTACATTTGACATTTGACATTTGACATGTTTATATTACTTTCAGAAGGGCATTGTTCATTGTCCTCATTTCATAGTGACATATGATAAGTATAAGGTTGTAAACTTGTTTGATTTATCATTCAGCATTTGATATTGAATTATCAATTACCAGTTGTGTTTTGTGGTTAATTTTCTATATTTTTTGCAAAGTATGGCTATTTTTTTGTAATGCTCTATAAATTTTCTTTTCATAAATCATAAATATCCATGAGAGGGTTTTGTCTAGGCATGAACTTGTTTTGAACATATGAATTCTGAGCAATAATCTATGACGCAGTTTTCCACCATACACTGAATTTGTATCCTACACATGCTGTTTGATACATGTGTTATGCCATAGATGTAGTATTAGCCTAGATTAGTAAACAAAAATCAAGCTTCCAAATTGTCTTGCCAGATCATAGCTAGCTGTTTCCTTGAATGGTTCATGAGTTGAAATCTGAAATAACAAGAGTGTCATTTTTCAAAGTGATGCATCATTTTCTAATACAGATGATGTGTGAAATAGATTTCTTTAGGTGGGAGCCATTCATGAGATCTTTTTAACAGGCACAGGGATTTTAAGCATATCAGACGACTTCGATTTTTGCCCTGAGATCGAATATTGGTTGAGAAATATAAGTTAAGTGAGAAAGATGCTGGCAAACTTGAAGAATTTTTACTTCCACTGCTGGACTTTGCACCAGAAAAGAGGCCTACAGCAGGTCAGTGTCTTCTTCATTCATGGCTCAAACAGGATACTTTGTCCTTCATTAACTTAAAGGAAGAACAGTCCGGCTGAGATTGAAGATGCTATAGATAGAAAAAAAAAAGGGAGAGCGAAGGTACAAGAGAAGCCCTGGAGAAAGCTGAGTTTTCAATGAGAAATATGACCATTGAAGGCAGTCAAGCAGCAGGGTTTAGTAGAACAAAGTTATCTAGAAGGGTAATGAATGAACAAGCAAGTACAGTTCTCAAGTGAGTAAATGTAAGCCAGGTTTGTTCCTATGGAATAGGATGGTTCTAAAGACCTACAGTCCATAAGATGCATCTTGGTTGCTAACTACAGATCCACAAATGCCATGCTGATTATTTTTCTGAAACTCATAATGTAGTTCTTTCTTCAGTGTTGATATTAAGGATAGTTGATTTTAATGAGGCTTCAGGGTTTTGCTTTGAAGCAATCATACTTTGAGTACCACTTACAAGTTTAGTCTCTTGTCTCAGAAATACAGGAACCTGAGGGTCCATCTTGACTCATTTCTTTGACATATATCATTCCTAATTCTTCAAGAAAGATAAAAAGGTTGGTGGTTTGATGGGAACAATCTTAGGTTTGCTAATCGTCCGTGGGACACTTCGCTTAGTGATGAGATTACCAGTTGCTACTGTTGGTCATACCTGTGGTTCACTTTGATTTGCAAATAAGGCATTTTGTGGGATGGCTGATGAAACATGATTTGAAGGCATAAAAATTACAGGTAAATGTTACATGCATTTGGAAGTTTGTTTGGAGCAAGCTGCATTTAAGAGAGGGCCAGCAATAAAAGTTGTAATTTAAATGGATCGCGGTGGTCATGTCATTGCTCGTAGTAAGTGAGCATATTACTGAACAACAATATCACTTTTCACTCACTCAAGAATGCCTTTTCTATACTTTTGAATTGCTGATATGTTAGCAACAAAATTGTGATTACGTACAAGCTGTTGCAAGTGAACTGTAATGAGACAACTAACATTATTTTTTGAGTAAATTTATTAAGATTTCACAAATGCCTTCTGGAATAATTGAGTCCTTTTTCTCATGTGCCACTGACATTTAATAAAATGTCATTTAACTGCGAATTGGCTTATCATTTTAGGCTGTTTTGGCTAATTTGCACCCAATATCGTGATTGTTCGAGATGGGCATATAAAGATTTGTACACTTAACAGAGTTAGTTTATTTGTGTAATTGGCACCTAAAGTTCAAATATTTACAGGAAATTCAACCCGCCCTTCTAAATGTTTGTGGTGATTTCGAACGCAATAGAATCAGAATTTAATGGTTATGCAGCATTGCAATGTATGTCCTTGAAATTCAGATAATTTTTCTGGCTTTTCTGGTTCAAATATTTAAGTGATATAGTTGTAATGCACATTATGGTGAATGATAAAGTATGCACAGCTGATTTTAATAAGTTTTCAACATTTTTCTAATGGATCGTAAAGATCAAGGAATCTAACTTTTTGCTCTGGTCCTTGAGATTATTCTAATCAACAAAATACAGGATCTTATACCATAACAGGGGCAGAAGCCCTTGTCAGACACACTCGTATAATCTCAAATTAATTACCACATACTATTCATCTTAACTTTTGAGTAATATACATGCAATTCCAGCTGTTGCAATCAAAGTCTTACTCATGTGGGCATCATTAGGGCTAAGGGCATTATTCGGATTGAAGTTACAATTTATACTAATGATTAACTTTCACTAATTAAAACAAATATTTTTTAATAGGATAGTTTTATGTGATTTTTAAGTTACTTTATTTAATAGTTATTACTTAATTTTTTAGGATTTTTTTTGAGTTGTTTTATGTTTTTTTAAATTTTTTAATTCAAGTAATTATTAAATTGTATGTTTTGTAATCATAATTTAAAAAAAAAAATGTGTAAAAAAGGAAAAAAATGTGGAGAAAGAAATATGTGCTATTATATGGTACATTTTCATTGAAGTTCTCAACTTCTCTATTTTTATTAGTTAAATTGTTTTCTTTAAACTATAAAAAATTTACCATTATAAAAGAAGATTCTAAATTATCCATCATATTTATAAAAAAAAATATAAAATCAAACTAAATTAAATAATTACATGGACCATTCTATAAGAGATGATGACTTCAATAATGGTGGATCAATCACAAAACTTATCATTATTTTATTAAAGGGTTTTCACATATCACTCTCATGATGCTTAATTAACACACTTCAGACTATAGAAAATATTTTAGTCGTTTTCGTTTTATTTTTTTAGATTAAAAGTAGTATATTTTCTTAATTACATCTATAAATATGGAGAGATATAGTCTTAAGTTATTAATATTTTTATTTTATTTTATAGTAGCAAGGGGTGAAGTGTACTAGTATGAGTGAACAAAAAATATTAAAAATTTGACATACAAAAATAATAAAAATGCTTAACAAAATAAAATAGTGATGCACTTTAATAAATAAAATTAATTAATTATATATATATATCATTATACACTATATAATTAAATATGTAATATATTATTTATTTCAAATTTAATTTTTCAAAATTCAAAATTCAAAAAAAACATATCATTTAAGTATATAAATAGAATAACATCTAAAATTTAAAATTTAAGTAAAAATAAAAATATATATTTTAGTACATAGCTTCATGTAAAATTAATTTCATGAAGGAAACTAATAATATCATATTGAAATGCATGTCACCTTTTTCAACAAGACTACAATACTATCTACATAGTAAAATTCTTAAAGTAAATATTGAATATGAAAAGAATCTTCATAAGAACAAGAGACGCATTTATGTCAAGTTCTGTCCATTGTGGGGTGTGCTTGGTTGTTTTAAACATTTAGTTAATAGAAATAAC
Organism: Sequoia sempervirens; assembly: GCA_007258455.2. NCBI lineage: Eukaryota > Viridiplantae > Streptophyta > Pinopsida > Cupressales > Cupressaceae > Sequoia > Sequoia sempervirens. Next base: position 16,433 of record VDFB02202654.1, on the reverse strand, counting down.
TAGGGGTTTAATGTGATTGTTTGTTGTTTTATAATGTCATTATTATAGTTGATTAATATTGAAAAATAAAAAATAAAAATCATGTGGGGTGTACTTGTTGTTTTAAACATTTAGTTAATAGAAGTAGTTAGGGGTGTAATGTGATTGTTTGTTGTTGTATAATGTTCTTATTATAGTTGATTAATGTTGTATAAATAAAAAATAAAATTCATATGGGTGTGTTTTGTTGTTTTAAACATTTAGTTAATAGAAGTAAGTAGGGGTATAATATAATTGTTTGTTGTTGTATAATGTTATTATTATAGTTAATTAATGTTCCAAAAATAAAAAAATATGCAATTATACAAATATATTATTATAATAATTCCATATATATATATATATTTATTTTTATCCTTTTGATAATGTGATATTTATGTAATTTTTGCCTTGCTAAATTATATTATTACATGTATATTTTTTAAAATAGATTTTATTGAAATATTAATTGTAGATACATAATTTTTTTTTTGATATTTATTATAGATAGATAAATTTTATTGTGATATTTAATACACACTTGATAAACAAATATAAAATATGCATTGAGTGTACTCACATTTATTTAATAAGTTTGAAAATCTTACCAATTATTAAATAAAATATGTAAAATAATACTTGTAAGTCAACAATGTAATTATATGATGATGTATGTAATAGTGCTCATGTCATTCAAGTCATTAATAGGTTTGAAATTTGATTCATGAATTAAATGCATTGTATTGCACATAATTTAGAAGAAAAAAAAAAATCCTAATTTTTGCAATGATTGTTGACAACATGAACCAATAAAAAGAAAGATAAAGAATATTTTAAAAATTTTAGAAATAGACAATTTAAAATAGACTATATAAAATTGTTGGTAAAGTTTTTAATTCTAGATGTTTATTGGTTGGATTGTCACTATCACTCAAAAAAATTGAATGCATCTGCCATGGGCATAACTAATAATGTGTACAAGGGACAATTATTGTCCTTATAGAAAACTTTAACAAATTTATTTAAATATTAGTGTTCCTTGATTTATGCAAACAAATTTAATTTCTTTATTTTGTTTGAATAATAATATTATACCTTAATCTTCCAAATGTAGGAAAGTAGTTGTGTCTACGATCTCTCTATCATGAAAATCAACATAAAAAACTAAAGACTAATTGAATCAATTAGAAGTTGAAGGTTTAATGACAAGAAGGATTATAACTTGGATAATTTCCTAAGAATTTCATATGAAATCATAAACTTTCTCTTTTACTTAAACTCTATTTCTTTAAACCTTAAGATTCAACTAGGATAATTTAATCCATGAATATTATTATTAATGAGGTTGAGAAAAAGCAATAATATAATCTACTTGTCATGTTCCATATTAAAAAATAAAAGAGAGTAATTATAAGGAACCTACAATCTAAATATTTCATGGTTGTAAACTCAAAAAAAATGGATAGAATATATTGAAGATGACTAATCAATTATAAAGGTTACGTGTCTTGGTATTCACAGTCACTTTAAATAAAAAATAATAATATAACAAAAAACTTATCATCCACATTATATAGAGACAAAAATCACAATTTAATATAATTTAGAGCCCTACAATTTTTGTAAATTGTTCAAGTCCACTTGTGACACATCATGTTATTCATACCAATTCAAGTGGTTTAGCTCACTCTCTAATAACATGTAATATTCTCTGATGATCATCACTGTCTAGTCTCTACTTACGACATCCACATGCCCATGGAACTAGATGAAGAGATAGGGTGGTAGCAATTAGTAGGTGGCTATATTGATATAACTTATTCTCAGGTTGATAATCAATAAAATGAATCCCATGTTGAACAATTTTGACTTGTTTGAGATATGTCCCTTGCACTACAATTGAACTTGTGGGAACCTACATTCCAAGGTTAGACATAACATTTACAAGGTCATTACATGCAACAAATTCAAAATATACATCCAATAGATAAATCATGCAAGAACATCTATTTATTTAGTCAAACTTGTGGGAAACAACATTCCATCGCTTGTTTCTGGTTCTACTAGCTTTTGCATCTCTATTGTGCAACACAATAAATAATAATGAACACCTTTTATGTTTTCAGGCTCTACTATGACTACAAAAACATCTCCTAAACCAAATTTACATGGTAAATTTATAAAAAAAGAGTTCCACTATCATTTAAGTATATGTAAATTTACTTACAAAAAAGCAGCCAAAAAAATTTAACAAATGATTGTTACAAATGTACACAAGCTCGTACATGCACAATATAAATATATATACATACATACCTTTTTCAATTAGACTTGAAATATGGTCATAAGCAATTGAAATCAAGGGAATGTCTTCAAAGCTTTCATCTCCATCTTCATTGTATGTGTCACTAACATCTAATGGCACCAAATTCCATCCACTGACATATCCTTCTTGTTGGTTGTTGCATTCATCATAGTTTTCTAAAATGTGGTCATAAAAAAAACATGAGTAATCCCTAGTGTGCAATGTCCATAGGAAACTATCCATACTCATGATAAAATGCAAAGATCTTGTTTTCTCTACCCTCTTGCATCCATGCAGTGATCTTCTATCTGCACCTACAAAAAATAATTTTGTATTAAAAATATATTCAAACTAAAATAAACAAACTTGAATGTACACATATATGTGTACATAAATATTTAAATTCAAACAAAACATACTTGATATCTCCCAAAACACTCTATGTGGAATGTATTGGTTCGTTGTTGAAGATGTGTAGACCTCATTTGATGCAAAGTGTTTATGATACCATTCATCATCATGTGCATCTTTTATATGATCTCCCCCATAATTCATTTGATGTTTTATTAGAGCACATTTGATGCAAGCTCATGCGCCATCATGTTTACCCTTTCCATGCCCACTCTCAAAGAAGCTCCAAACATGTGGTATATTGTCATTTCTATGATATCTACATAGTGCATAAAATGACTTTAATGATTTGGATTGTGAAGCACGTCTGTTTGATTGTACAAAATGCTTTTCAATTTCCACACCCTTGATTGCCAAATATTCAAAAAAAAATTTGAAGCAATGTTGTACAAATAGTGTCATGCTCTTTGTCATCACTAATATATAATTGCTATTCTTTTTTAATGATTCATGTCTTAGATGTACTATCAACACCATCCAAATCCATTTGTGCATGTCAATAACACACATGAACCATAATAGTGATCTGCTCTAAAAAATAATATTATGATTGAATCTCTTTTTGATGTACAAAAGAGTAATTCTCTGTAAAATCAACTATTGATAAAACAATTTCAAATGGAAAAATATCTCTTAATGTCATAAATTATTGTGCTTGCCACTTAGAAAAGAAAGCATGATGTATGTATGATTGTATCAATTTACAAAAAAAAATTCATAAATGTTCCAATAGGTATTTCCTCTTTTACATAATCTAACCTTGATGATTCTTTGCCACTTTTGGTATGAAACTTGATGTACTTGTAACTATTGCAATTTATAAACTTTGTCAAGTCAGTATCTTTGTCTCTTAGAGACATTTTAGCCAAATTTTTTATCAATCTAGTTTATGGCTCAATTTTGATAGAGTTTATTATCCATTTGCTATTGATTGTCATGGACTTTGATAACTTGGATGTTGATATTTTCATGTTATTTCCTCAAAACCATAGACATTGGGCATAATCTTATTTTGTAACTTTAATGACATTAACATGTTATGTGAACTATCTATGTTAATTTACATGTGGATTAATGAATGTTACTTTAAGATAGTTATAGATATGAAATTGTTGTGCATACTAATGTTGTCATGCATATATAATTTGAGCCTACAAAATTGAGGAAGATTCTGCCAATTGGTCATCCACCATAAAGGTCAAAAAGGTGATCATTCAAAGGTCAAAGGGGAAGACTCTCAATGGAGGGAGATTCCTAGTTCAAATCGAAAGTTGTAACTACCTTGTAAATGGTCTTAATAGTTCGTTGAACGAATATAAGAGCTATTGTTAAGCTAGATCTACGTTAAGGAAAACTGGCTTGATCAGATTCCGGGCATGCATAACCTCCTTTCCACTTTCTATGCTTTCCATAAGGTGGTGTCCTCCTAATCTATTGGAGTTGATTGCCTTGCTAGGTAGTTAGTTAGTAGTTTTTCCTTCTATAAATAAGACTCGAATGCTCCTTCTCAGGAAGTTGGTTGATCTAATGTTGTACTTGCATTCTTAGTTTTTTCAGTAATACAGTTATGTTACTTTATTGTACTCATGCTTTCCAATGAATGAAATGAAGTTATAAGCTCGTTGCATCTAAGTTTGTATTAAGGGGTACTCATCCAAGGGTGCCCACTTGGTGAGCATTCCATCCTTTATCTTAGTTGTTACTTTTCTGTTCAAAATAGTTACGAATCTAGCAACTGTTTGTTCCTATAGCCACTAGAATTCCATTATGTGACTGTTCTTGCAACCAAAGCAAATAGAGTAGTTTCATGTCTGTTTGCTCAGATTTTCATTTCTATCATGCACTTCAACTTAGCATAGTTGTTGGTTGATATTCAATGCTTATGTTACTTCTTTCTAAGCAATTTTCTTTCAACATTATGTCTTTCTTAGCTGTAGGATGAATATGGCTACTATGGATTCCTAGTGCATATACTATGCCGACCCATTTCAAGTCTACATCCCTGGGTTAACAATTAAATGAACCTTCATGATGATTAGATAGCTATTCAGGTTAGATTTCCAATCTCTGAATCACAACTTTAAGGGCTTAGTTGTTGAGTCATTGTAGGAGGCCAACATTTTTGGCACTATTGCCGGGGATGGTGTCAAACTAGGGAGATCTTTGGAGTCATTGATAGTTTCTTTCTTGTTATAGTATTTTTGAAAGTTTTCTTTTAGTATACCCATCATTTGGGAAGTAATGATTCCTCTATTATTTCACCAATTCTTTTGTGAGCTGGTTGACATCGAGTTGATATCAGGTGCATAGAGAAGGAGAAGAGATGCTTATGGGAGATTCCTTCCTAATGATCCTGATCCATTTCAGCTAGAAGAGCTTCCAAATCTGCCAGAGACGAAGAAGAAGAAGAGCCACACCCTTTTGTTGATGCATTTCCCAATCTAACTAGTTCTAAAACTTCCTCTGAAGACCAAAATCTGATTGAGAACCCATTTGCTTTGGTAACTCCATTAGGTAAGCATGGGTGATGCAAATAGAAACAAACCTAACTAACCGGCTTTTCCATTCCCCATTGCTCATCAAAATGAAGTTAACAACCTCAAAAATATCCCTGCTTCAGTCCTTCCTAAGTTCTATGGACTTGTCATAGAAGACCTTGATATCTTCTTGTTTGAGTTTGATACCCTCTGCAAAAGCTATGACTACACCACTGATGCTCATAGGCTTAAGTTGTTTCCTACCACCTTGAAAGAGGTTGGATTAAGATGGTTTATGAGCCTAGGAAAAAATATTGTGGAGACTTGGGATGACATGAAGACAGTTCCTTGAAAAGTACAAGGAATATTGTAGGGGCAGTGACATGAGAGGAGATGACATCTTTAGGATAAAATAGAAGGAAGATGAGAGTCTTGAGAATTACATTTCAAGATTTTTGTTTTTCCTGTAGAAATTTCCACATCATAC
>VDFB02202654.1:0-10635 GCA_007258455.2 Sequoia sempervirens | reverse complement strand
GCTATTGTTGTGGTTTGTTATTTGGGTTAGGTGTGGGTTGAGCTGGTAGTTGAGTAGGTCAAGGTGTGTTTGAACTTGAGTTAGTAGGAGGAGGCATTATAGCAGGTTGTTGGGGATAAGAAGGTGGTTGCATGTAACTAGTTTTTTGGTTTGGCCATTGTTTTCCTCCCCTCCATGGAGATGTTTGTTGCCAGTTTCTTGGAGGTGGCTGCCAATTTTCTTGAAACTGCTACCAATTCCCTTGAGGTTGTTGCCACTGGGGTGGAGATTTTTGGTTATTGGGCCAAGTATTTGGAGGGTTATTCCAAGGCTGTAGTGGGTATCCTCCATAGTTGGATGGATATGGGGGTTTCCATTGATTACCAGATGCATAAGAATTAAAATAAGGCCTAGCAAAGGATAATTTATCTAGTGGCATACCTTGTCTTGGAGCCCATGGTCTCCTTTGTGCAATGTAGTAGACTTGATCATCTTCACCTGAATTGGCTTGAACTCGGGTGGGACTGCTACTTTCAATGTTAGCTACCATCTTGCATCTACAATCCTTCTTCTTTTGTCTGCAATGAGGGCAATATTCTGCCAACATTGCCTCTACCTCCTCATGTTTCTTTTTAGCTTGAAGTGTATCCAGCTGAGTAGCCAGGTTGCTTATAATGTCTTGTTTGAAGTCTGCCAACAAGTGAGTAATCTCCATCCTTGAAACTCCATAGGTGAAGGATTTACCCATAGAGGATTGGTAGTCTCTTCCCCTCTTTGAAGCTACCCTAGAATAGTTTTGACATATCTTCTTGATATCATCCCAAGGAACTTGGGTGATATCTCCTCCTCCCATCAGGTTCAAAGCATTAGTGCAACTCTCATTAATCCCTCTCAGGAAGAGTAGCTTTTGTGATTCTTCATTGAGGGTATGATGTGAAGATTTATGTAGGAAAAACATAAATCTTGAAATGTAATCCTCTAGGCTCTCATCTTCCTTTTGTTGTATCCTAAAGATGCCATCTCCTCTCATGTCACTTCCCCTACAATATTCCTTGTACTTCTCAAGGAAATTTTTCATGTCATCCCAAGTCTCCACAGTATTTATGCCTAGACTCATAAACCATTTTAATGCATCCTCCTTCCAAGGTGGTAGGAAACAACAAGCCTATGAGCATCGGTGGTGTAGTCATAGCTTTGCGGTATCAGCTCAAACAAGAAGATATCAAGGTGTACATGACAAGTCCATAGAACTTAGGAAGGATGAGCGAGGATATTTTTGAGGTTGTTAACTTCATTTGATGAGCAATGGGAATGGAAAGCGGTTAGTTAGGTTTTGTTCTGTTACATCACCATGCTTGCACGATGGGTTCAAACAAAAGGTTATCGATCTAATTCTAGTCTTCAAAGGAAGTGTCGAGAATTGGTTAGATTGGAAATGCGTCAACAAAAGGGGTGGCTCTTCTTCTTCTTCTTCTAGCAGATTTGGAAGCTCTTCTAGGTACGGAATGGATTAGGATCATTAGGAAGGAATCTCCCATAAGCATCTCTTCTCCTTCCTCTATACATGCGGTATTAACTCAGTATCAGCCAACTCACACAAAGAATTGGTGAAAGAATAGGGGGTCATTACTTTTCCTAAGTGATGGGTATACTAAAAGAAAACTTTCAAAAATACTATAACAAGAAAGAAACTATCAATGACTCCAAAGATCTCCCTAGTTTGACACCATCCCCGGCAATAGTGCCAAAAATGTTGGCCTCCTACAATGACTCAACAACTAAGCCCTTAAAGTTGTGATTCAGAGATTGGAAATCTAACCTGAATAGCTATCTAATCATCATGAAGGTTCATTTAATTGTTAACCCAGGGATGTAGACTTGAAATGGGTCGGCATAGTATATGCACTAGGAATCCATAGTAGCCATATTCATCCTACAGCTAAGAAAGACATAATGTTGAAAGAAAATTGCTTAGAAAGAAGTAACATAAGCATTGAATATCAACCAACAACTATGCTAAGTTGAAGTGCATGATAGAAATGAAAATCTGAGCAAACAGACATGAAACTACTCTATTTGCTTTGGTTGCAAGAACAGTCACATAATGGAATTCTAGTGGCTATAGGAACAAACGGTTGCTAGATTTGTAGTAACTATTCTTTGAACATAGTAACAACTAAGCTAAAGGATGGAATTCTCACCAAGTGGGAACCCATGGATGAGTATCCCTTAAGACAAACTCATATCTAATGAACTTATAACTTTATTTTATTCATTGGAAAGCATGATTACAATAGAGCAACATAATTGTATTACTGAAAAAACTAAGAATGCAAGTACAACATTAGATCAATAACTTCACGAGGAAGGAGCATTCGAGTCTTATTTATAGAAGGAAAAACTACTAACTAACTACCTAGCAAGGCAATCAACTCCAATAGATTAGGAGGACACCACCTTATGGAAAGCATAGAAAGTGGAAAGGAGGTTATGCATGCCCGGAATCTGATCAAGCCAGTTTTCCTTAACGTAGATCTAGCTTAACAATAGCTCTTATATTCGTTCAACGAACTATTAAGACCATTTACAAGGTAGTTACAACTTTCGATTTGAACTAGGAATCTCCCTCCATTGAGAGTCTTCCCCTTTGACCTTTGAATGATCACCTTTTTGACCTTTATGGTGGATGACCAATTGGCAGAATCTTCCTCAATTTTGTAGGCTCAAATTATATATGCATGACAACATTAGTATGCACAACAATTTCATATCTATAACTATCTTAAAGTAACATTCATTAATCCACATGTAAAATTAACATAGATAGTTTATATAGCATGTCAATGTCATTTAAAAGTTACAAAAATAAGTTTATGCCCAATGTTTATGGTTTTGAAATAACATGAAAATATCAACATCCAAGTTATCAAAGTCCATGGCAATCAACAACAAATGGATAATAAACTCTATCAAAATTGAGCCATAAACTAGACTGGTCAGAAATTTGGCTAAAATGTCTCTAAGAGACAAAGATACTAACTTGACAAATTTGATAAATTGCAATAGTTACAAATACATCAAGTTTCATACCAAAAGTGGCAAAGAATCATCAAGGTTAGATTATGTAAAAGAGGAAATACCTATTGGAACATTTATGCAATTTTTTTTGTAAATTGATACAATCATACATACATCATGCTTTCTTTTCTAAGTGGAAAGCACAATAGTTTCTAACATTAAAATATATTTTTCCATTTGAAATTTTTTTATCAGTAGTTGATTTTACAGAGAATTACTCTTTTGTACATCAAAAGAGATTCAATCATAATATTATTTTTTAGAGCAGATCACTATTATGGTTCATGTGTGTTATTGACATGCACAAATGGATTTGGATGGTGTTGATAGTACATCTAAGACATGAATCATTAAAAAAGAATAGCAATTATATATTAGTGATGACAAAGAGCATGACACTATTTGTACAACATTGCTTCAAGAAATTTTTTGAATATTTGGCAATCAGGGGTGTGGAAATTGAATAGCATTTTCTACAATCAAACAGATGTGCTTCACAATTCAAATCATTAAAGTCATTTTATGCACTATGTAGATATCATCGAAATGACAATATACCACATGTTTGGAGCTTCTTTGAGAGTGGGCATGGAAAGGGTAAACATGATGGCGCATGAGCTTGCATCAAATGTGCTCTAATAAAACATCAAATGAATTATGGGGGAGATCATATGAAAGATGCACATGATGTTGAATGGTATCAGAAACACTTTGCATCAAATGAGGTTTGCACATCTTCAACAACGAACCAATACATTCCACACAGAGTGTTTTGGGAAATATCAAGTATGTTTTGTTTGAATATAAATATTTATATATACATATATGTGTACATTCAAGTTTGTTAATTTTAGTTTGAATATATTTTTAATACAAAATTATTTTTTGTAGGTGCGGATAGAAGATCACTACATGGATGCAAGAGGGTAGAGAAAACAAGATCTTTGCACTTTATCATGAGTATGGATGGTTTCCTATGGGCATTGCACACTAGGGATTACTCATGTTTTTGTTATGACCACATTTTAGAAAACTATGATGAATGCAACAACCAACAAGAAGGATATTTCAGTGGATGGAATTTGGTGCCATTAGATGTTAGTGACACATACAATGAAGATGGAGATGAAAGCTTTGAAGACACTCCTTTGATTTCAATTGCTTATGACCATATTTCAAGTCTACTTGAAAAAGGTATGTATGTATATATATTTATATTGTCCATGTATGAGCTTGTGTACATTTGTAACAATCATTTGTTATATTTTTTTGGCTACTTTTTTGTAAGTAAATTTACATATGCTTAAATGATAGTGGAACTCTTTTTTTATAAATTTACCATGTAAATTTGGTTTAGGAGATGTTTTGTAGTCATAGTAGAGCTTGAAAACATAAAAGGTGTTCATTATTATTTATTGTGTTGCACAATAGAGATGCAAAAGCTAGTAGAACCAAAAAGAAGCGATGGAATGTTGTTTCCCACAAGCTTGACTAAATAAATAGATGTTCTTGCATGATTTATCTATTGGATGTATATTTTGAATTTGTTGCATGTAATGACCTTGTAAATGTTATGTCTAACCTTGGAATGTAGGTTCCCAAAAGTTCAATTTAAGAGCAAGGGACATATCTCAAACAAGTCAAAATTGTTCAACATGGGATTCATTTTATTGATTATCAACCTGAGAATAAGTTATATAAATATAGCCACCTACTAATTGCTACCACCCTATCTCTTCTTCCAGTTCCATGGGCACGTGGATGTCATAAGCAGAGACTAGACAGTGATGATCATCAGAGAATATTACATGTTATTAGAAAGTGAGCTAAACCACTTGAATTGGTATGAATAACATGATGTGTCACAAGTGGACTTGAACAATTTACACAAATTGTTGGGCTCTAAATTATATTAAATTGTGATTTTTGTCTCTATATGATGTGGATGATAAGTTTTTTGTTATATTATTATTTTTTATTTAAAGTGACTGTGAATACCAAGACATGTAACCTTTATAATTGATTAGTAATCTTCAATATATTCTATCCATTTTTTTGAGTTTACAACCATGAAATATTTAGATTGTAGGTTCCTTATAATTAATCTCTTTTATTTTTTAATATGGAACATGACAAGTAGATTATATTATTGCTTTTTCTCAACCTCATTAATAATAATATTCATGGATTAAATTATCCTAGTTGAATCTTAAGGTTTAAACAAATAGAGTTTAAGTTAAAAAGAAAGTTTATGATTTCATACAAAATTCTTTGGAAATTATCTAAGTTATAATCCTTCTTGTCATTAAACCTTCAACTTCTAATTGATTCAATTAGTCTTTAGTTTTTTATGTTGATTTTCATGATAGAGAGATCCTAGACACAACTACCTTCCTACATTTGGAAGATTAAGGTATGTGTGTGTGTGTGTGTGTTGTTTTCAATATTATGATATTAAGGACAATAATTGTCCTTGTACACATTAATAGTTATGCCCATGTGAGATACGTTCAATTTTTTTGAGTGATAGTGACAATCCAACCAATAAACATCTAGAATTAAAAACTTTACCAACAATTTTATATAGTCTATTTTAAATTGTCTATTTCTAAATTGTTAAAATATTCTTTATCTTTATTTTTATTTGTTCATGTTGTCAACAGTCATTGCAAAAATTAGGATTTTTTTTTTTATTTTTTTTTCTAAATTATGTGCAATGCAATACATTTAATTCATGAATCAAATTTCAAACCTATTAATGACTTGAATGACATGAGCACTATTACATACATCATCATATAATTACATTGTTGACTTAGAAGTATTATTTTACATATTTTATTTAATAATTGGTAAGATTTTCAAACTTATTAAATAAATGTGAGTACACTCAATGCATATTTTATATTTGTTTATCAAGTGTGTATTAAATATCACAATAAAATTTATCTATCTATAATAAATATCAAAAAAAAAATTATGTATCTACAATTAATATTTCAATAAAATCTATTTTAAAAAATATACATGTAATAATATAATTTAGCAAGGCAAAAATTACATAAATATCACATTATCAAAAGGATAAAAATAAATATATATAGATATATATGGAATTATTATAATAATATATTTGTATAATTGCATATTTTTTTATTTTTGGAACATTAATTAACTATAATAATAACATTATACAACAACAGACAATTATATTATAACCCTACTTACTTCTATTAACTAAATGTTTAAAACAACAAAACACACCCATATGAATTTTATTTTTTATTTATACAACATTAATCAACTATAATAAGAACATTATACAACAACAAACAATCACATTACACCCCTAACTACTTCTATTAACTAAATGTTTAAAACAACAAGTACACCCCACATGATTTTTATTTTTTATTTTTCAATATTAATCAACTATAATAATGACATTATAAAACAACAAACAATCACATTAAACCCCTAGTTATTTCTATTAACTAAATGTTTAAAACAACCAAGCACACCCCACAATGGACAGAACTTGACATAAATGCGTCTCTTGTTCTTATGAAGATTCTTTTCATATTCAATATTTACTTTAAGAATTTTACTATGTAGATAGTATTGTAGTCTTGTTGAAAAAGGTGACATGCATTTCAATATGATATTATTAGTTTCCTTCATGAAATTAATTTACATGACTATGTACTAAAATATATATTTTTATTTTTACTTAAATTTTAAATTTTAGATGTTATTCTATTTATATACTTAAATGATATGTTTTTTTTGAATTTTGAATTTTGAAAAATTAAATTTGAAATAAATAATATATTACATATTTAATTATATAGTGTATAATGATATATATATATAATTAATTAATTTTATTTATTAAAGTGCATCACTATTTTATTTTGTTAAGCATTTTTATTATTTTTGTATGTCAAATTTTTAATATTTTTTGTTCACTCATACTAGTACACTTCACCCCTTGCTACTATAAAATAAAATAAAAATATTAATAACTTAAGACTATATCTCTCCATATTTATAGATGTAATTAAGAAAATATACTACTTTTAATCTAAAAAAATAAAACGAAAACGACTAAAATATTTTCTATAGTCTGAAGTGTGTTAATTAAGCATCATGAGAGTGATATGTGAAAACCCTTTAATAAAATAATGATAAGTTTTGTGATTGATCCACCATTATTGAAGTCATCATCTCTTATAGAATGGTCCATGTAATTATTTAATTTAGTTTGATTTTATATTTTTTTTTATAAATATGATGGATAATTTAGAATCTTCTTTTATAATGGTAAATTTTTTATAGTTTAAAGAAAACAATTTAACTAATAAAAATAGAGAAGTTGAGAACTTCAATGAAAATGTACCATATAATAGCACATATTTCTTTCTCCACATTTTTTTCCTTTTTTACACATTTTTTTTTTTAAATTATGATTACAAAACATACAATTTAATAATTACTTGAATTAAAAAATTTAAAAAAACATAAAACAACTCAAAAAAAATCCTAAAAAATTAAGTAATAACTATTAAATAAAGTAACTTAAAAATCACATAAAACTATCCTATTAAAAAATATTTGTTTTAATTAGTGAAAGTTAATCATTAGTATAAATTGTAACTTCAATCCGAATAATGCCCTTAGCCCTAATGATGCCCACATGAGTAAGACTTTGATTGCAACAGCTGGAATTGCATGTATATTACTCAAAAGTTAAGATGAATAGTATGTGGTAATTAATTTGAGATTATACGAGTGTGTCTGACAAGGGCTTCTGCCCCTGTTATGGTATAAGATCCTGTATTTTGTTGATTAGAATAATCTCAAGGACCAGAGCAAAAAGTTAGATTCCTTGATCTTTACGATCCATTAGAAAAATGTTGAAAACTTATTAAAATCAGCTGTGCATACTTTATCATTCACCATAATGTGCATTACAACTATATCACTTAAATATTTGAACCAGAAAAGCCAGAAAAATTATCTGAATTTCAAGGACATACATTGCAATGCTGCATAACCATTAAATTCTGATTCTATTGCGTTCGAAATCACCACAAACATTTAGAAGGGCGGGTTGAATTTCCTGTAAATATTTGAACTTTAGGTGCCAATTACACAAATAAACTAACTCTGTTAAGTGTACAAATCTTTATATGCCCATCTCGAACAATCACGATATTGGGTGCAAATTAGCCAAAACAGCCTAAAATGATAAGCCAATTCGCAGTTAAATGACATTTTATTAAATGTCAGTGGCACATGAGAAAAAGGACTCAATTATTCCAGAAGGCATTTGTGAAATCTTAATAAATTTACTCAAAAAATAATGTTAGTTGTCTCATTACAGTTCACTTGCAACAGCTTGTACGTAATCACAATTTTGTTGCTAACATATCAGCAATTCAAAAGTATAGAAAAGGCATTCTTGAGTGAGTGAAAAGTGATATTGTTGTTCAGTAATATGCTCACTTACTACGAGCAATGACATGACCACCGCGATCCATTTAAATTACAACTTTTATTGCTGGCCCTCTCTTAAATGCAGCTTGCTCCAAACAAACTTCCAAATGCATGTAACATTTACCTGTAATTTTTATGCCTTCAAATCATGTTTCATCAGCCATCCCACAAAATGCCTTATTTGCAAATCAAAGTGAACCACAGGTATGACCAACAGTAGCAACTGGTAATCTCATCACTAAGCGAAGTGTCCCACGGACGATTAGCAAACCTAAGATTGTTCCCATCAAACCACCAACCTTTTTATCTTTCTTGAAGAATTAGGAATGATATATGTCAAAGAAATGAGTCAAGATGGACCCTCAGGTTCCTGTATTTCTGAGACAAGAGACTAAACTTGTAAGTGGTACTCAAAGTATGATTGCTTCAAAGCAAAACCCTGAAGCCTCATTAAAATCAACTATCCTTAATATCAACACTGAAGAAAGAACTACATTATGAGTTTCAGAAAAATAATCAGCATGGCATTTGTGGATCTGTAGTTAGCAACCAAGATGCATCTTATGGACTGTAGGTCTTTAGAACCATCCTATTCCATAGGAACAAACCTGGCTTACATTTACTCACTTGAGAACTGTACTTGCTTGTTCATTCATTACCCTTCTAGATAACTTTGTTCTACTAAACCCTGCTGCTTGACTGCCTTCAATGGTCATATTTCTCATTGAAAACTCAGCTTTCTCCAGGGCTTCTCTTGTACCTTCGCTCTCCCTTTTTTTTTTCTATCTATAGCATCTTCAATCTCAGCCGGACTGTTCTTCCTTTAAGTTAATGAAGGACAAAGTATCCTGTTTGAGCCATGAATGAAGAAG
The DNA here is from genome assembly GCA_007258455.2 of Sequoia sempervirens. Lineage (NCBI taxonomy): Eukaryota > Viridiplantae > Streptophyta > Pinopsida > Cupressales > Cupressaceae > Sequoia > Sequoia sempervirens. The sequence goes on along the minus strand of VDFB02202654.1, from coordinate 1,207 downwards.
ACACTGACCTGCTGTAGGCCTCTTTTCTGGTGCAAAGTCCAGCAGTGGAAGTAAAAATTCTTCAAGTTTGCCAGCATCTTTCTCACTTAACTTATATTTCTCAACCAATATTCGATCTCAGGGCAAAAATCGAAGTCGTCTGATATGCTTAAAATCCCTGTGCCTGTTAAAAAGATCTCATGAATGGCTCCCACCTAAAGAAATCTATTTCACACATCATCTGTATTAGAAAATGATGCATCACTTTGAAAAATGACACTCTTGTTATTTCAGATTTCAACTCATGAACCATTCAAGGAAACAGCTAGCTATGATCTGGCAAGACAATTTGGAAGCTTGATTTTTGTTTACTAATCTAGGCTAATACTACATCTATGGCATAACACATGTATCAAACAGCATGTGTAGGATACAAATTCAGTGTATGGTGGAAAACTGCGTCATAGATTATTGCTCAGAATTCATATGTTCAAAACAAGTTCATGCCTAGACAAAACCCTCTCATGGATATTTATGATTTATGAAAAGAAAATTTATAGAGCATTACAAAAAAATAGCCATACTTTGCAAAAAATATAGAAAATTAACCACAAAACACAACTGGTAATTGATAATTCAATATCAAATGCTGAATGATAAATCAAACAAGTTTACAACCTTATACTTATCATATGTCACTATGAAATGAGGACAATGAACAATGCCCTTCTGAAAGTAATATAAACATGTCAAATGTCAAATGTCAAATGTAATGTATGTGCAAATGTAATGACATGCAAATGTCTACAAATATCTAGAGAAATGTCCAAAAAAGACTAGTCACTGGTAGGGTCATCATGTCGGCTCCGAATCAGGCAACCATCTGATTGAGAATCCTGCTTCGGTAGATGTGTTGAGCACTGGAAATAGTACAAGACATGTATACAATTTAAGTACATTATGCCAAATTAGAAAAATGTTATATATGTGTGTGTGTGTGTGTGTGTGTGTGTACAAATTAAATACATACATGAGTACATGACTTAAAATTTAAAACTCACCTGTCCACTAACATTAGTTGCATCAACTAAATCACACCCATCATCTACAACTGCTCTTCAAGTGAATCCAGCCCTAGGATGCATGATGTTGAACACTCCCAAAAGGATCAGTAGGTGTATCCTCCTCTCCAACAATCGAATGATCTATAGGCGGATCAATAGGATGT